>JAPMOB010219841.1:0-10874 GCA_029875015.1 Lepomis gibbosus | reverse complement strand
CCTTTCTAGTCTTTTCGACTACTCAAAGCGCTTTTACACTACTTCTGCATTCACCTTTCACACACACATTCATACACTGAATGTGTGCCTAAGTGCTCAAACGGAAACTAACATTCACACACATTCATACACTGGCGGAACAGCCGCCAGGGGCAATTCGGGGTTCAGTGTCTTGCCCAAGGACACTTCGACACGCAGCCTGGGGGGAGCTGGGGATTGAACCGCCGACCTTCCGATTAACGGCCAACCCGCTCTACCGCCTGAGCCACAGCCGCCCACTGTGGACAATGACTGATCTGGCAGAATTTGCAAAGACAAATGCCACAAGATCAAGCAAAAGGTGGCTCCAACTTTGTGCAGCTGGACAAAAGCAACTGTGGCCGACGGACCCGGCGACTCCAGCCGCCTTGCTACTGCAAAGTTTTATTGTCATGTGACATGGTGACATTTTGCAGTGCTGGCGAAAGTCTGACAACATTATAACTAGCATGCCTTATTTTAAGTTCAGCATGCGTAATGTTAAGTCAGCACTGCGCAGTGCCTCATGAAGTCAAACGTACCTGTTGACACTGGTGAATGCACAACATTGCCATCTAGTGTCATGGCTGTGTATTACGCTACAGCCACCACAGTTCACATCAACCCAGAAATATAATTCAGGTTTTTAAGCCTGGGCTACAAAATGCATGTAAGTTAAAACCTGCTTCTAAATGTTATGTAATGAAGCAGATATTTTAAAACAGTGTTTAATGTTCTCCTCACCTTCTCAGGTTAAAACTTCTATTGCCATGGCTGGAGTCCCGTATCCATGAAGGATGCGAGGAGCCAGCTACTCACAATGCCTTGGCCAAGATCTACATTGATAGCAACAACACACCAGAGCGCTTCCTAAAGGAGAACCCGTTCTACGACAGTGCCGTGGTTGGAAAATACTGCGAGAAGAGAGACCCCCACCTGGCCTGTGTGGCTTATGAGAGAGGACAGTGCGATCTGGACCTCATCAAAGTTTGTAGATCACAGTATATAATATTTAGACTAACGTTTACATAATTATAATATAGAGACAGCTCTAATCACTTCATATGTTTTCTGCTCAGGTGTGCAATGAGAACTCGTTATTCAAGAGTGAGGCTCGATATCTGGTACGACGGAAAGATCCAGAGCTTTGGGCGAACGTGTTGGAAGAAAACAACCCCTTCAGAAGACAACTAATCGACCAGGTTAGGCGTCCTCCAACTCCACTCCTGAAGCGACTGAATGATGAATGCTACTTTTCAGTGTTTATTTTTGTTTTCTCCTTACTTTATTTCCTCTCAGGTGGTGCAGACAGCTCTGTCAGAGACCCAGGACCCAGAGGAGGTGTCAGTCACAGTCAAGGCCTTCATGACTGCAGACCTGCCCAACGAGCTAATTGAGCTGCTGGAGAAGATTGTACTTGACAACTCTGTCTTTAGTGAACACAGGTACAGCAGGCTTACAGTGTGTCAGACATCATTATTTTATTTAATTTAGTCACAATACTTCTTGTACTTTTAATAATCTCTCTGTTCCGGGTATTTTTCCAGAAACCTCCAAAACCTGCTGATTTTGACAGCCATCAAGGCAGACCGCACTCGTGTGATGGAGTACATTAACAGGCTAGACAACTATGACGCTCCAGACATTGCTAATATTGCCATCAGCAACGAGCTCTTTGAAGAAGCGTTTGCCATTTTCAAGAAATTCGATGTCAACACCTCAGCTATACAGGTAAAATATATATATATTTTTTTTTTACAGTTCGAGCTGCACTGAGACTATTTTTTTCTAGTTCTGACGAAGTTGCATTCTTGATTTTTATCATCCTTTTGTGATTGCAAGGACCCTCCTCACTACAGACATTTTTAGCTGAAGGTTTTAATAATCCCAGAGTTCAGGCCATTGAAAGTATTAATCTTGGTATCTGAAAAATAAAAACAAGAGAATTTAGAATCTGTATTGGCAATTGAACTGCTGAATCTTCCTTTCGGTCCTGGTGTTGTATCTCATTTTAAAACCCTCTATGTCAGATCATATAATGCAACTCTCTTCTTCATTATTTCTTCAGGTTTTGATAGAGCACATAGGGAACTTAGATCGTGCCTATGAGTTTGCTGAGCGCTGTAATGAGCCCGCGGTGTGGAGCCAGTTAGCCAGAGCTCAGCTGCAAAGAGACCTGGTCAAGGAGGCCATTGACTCGTATATTAAAGCTGTTGACCCTTCAGCGTACATGGAGGTGGTCAACGCAGCCAGCAAGAACAGTAAGCCTTTGCTTTGCCCCACAGCTCTGACGCACACCAGCAGCTCATATTGATTTTCTGGTGTGATTGATCAGAGTTAATCTTTAAGGTGTCTTTTATACTTTGCAGATAACTGGGAAGACTTGGTCAAATTCCTCCAGATGGCTCGGAAGAAAGCGAGAGAGTCGTACGTGGAGACAGAGCTGATCTTTGCTTTAGCTAAAACGAACCGTCTGGCTGAGCTTGAAGAGTTTGTCAGTGGACCCAACAATGCTCACATACAACAGGTAAATGTTAAAGAAGATTTTGAAGCTATTGCAGAATGTGCATTTTACTTAGTAGCTGCGTATCTTTTTGCTAATCTCTCTCTCTCCTTCTCCAGGTGGGCGATAGATGTTATGAGGAGGGTATGTATGAAGCAGCCAAGCTCTTGTACAACAATGTGTCCAATTTTGCACGCCTTGCTTCGACTCTAGTCCACCTCGGAGAGTACCAGGCAGCCGTGGACAGCGCCAGGAAAGCCAACAGCACACGGACGTGGAAGGAGGTAACTGGCTCGCAAACAAGTTTAGCTTCTGTCCAGCTAACCTTTGCCTGACAATGGATTTGTCAGAATTCCTTCTTTTTCATCATAGAAGGTTTTATCATGTCTTATTAGACTGTCTAAAGTAATAAATTAGTATCTGATACCATAATGGGATGTTAAATTCGAGAACCACTTAAAAAAAGAAAGCACAATTATTCTGTTAGCACTTAGTAACAACTTACTTCTTGTGTGGGAGCTACAGTAATTGCCACTTTGTAACTAAAACACTATTCATTTCAGCATCCGAGTCGTAATTACCACTGGGAAGTCCGATACATCCGGCTTGGCCTGCAATAAAACAATGCCTTGAAAAGTAGACAAAACATTGTGACCTCATGTCATTTGAAGTCTGTTGTGCAGTGTAATTAAATGCAAATTGAATTGTTATAGCGCATAGTATTTTTTAATCTTTTAATCTCGAACATTTCTGCAATCGATGGTGTGAATGCTCCCAAGTTGTAAACATGAGAATCTTTGTCATTGCTACCTTCCGTCCCACATTGTGTGAAGCACTGTTAGAGTTTCATGGGAGATTTTTGAATACTAGCATATCTGCTTTGTATCTTTGATGATATGAAGATATATTAAAATAGGAAAATCTAGTATTGTTGCAGATTTTTTTTATTAGAATATGGACATAAAATTCAGGAATATCTCCATCTAGCTTTGATTACATTTCCTTTGTTGTTTTTCCTCCATCATCAGGTGTGTTTTGCATGTGTGGATGGCGAGGAGTTTCGGCTGGCACAAATCTGTGGCCTTCACATAGTGATCCATGCTGATGAGCTGGAGGACCTGATCAGTTACTATCAGGACCGCGGGTTCTTTGAGGAACTCATTGCTCTTCTAGAGGCTGCACTGGGTCTGGAGCGAGCCCACATGGGCATGTTCACTGAGCTTGCCATCCTGTACTCAAAGTTCAAACCTCAGAAGATGAGGGAGCACCTGGAGCTCTTCTGGTCCAGAGTCAACATCCCAAAGGTAGAGCATGCCTGTGTGTATGTGTGTTTCAAGACAATTATATTTTTTATCTTTTGTAATAAATCAAAAAGTTCATCACACACGAGGATGCTTCTTCTGTGCCATGATCTTATGATTTATTACTGCAAATATTTGTGCTTCTCATCAGCACTCTGGAAGGAAAATAACACTGTGCACTGTACAGAAGATTCCTTGAGATGTTTTTTTTTTCACCTGTATTTTGTAGCTGGCATTCGATATTATTTTACTAGTTGTTAACATTTGGTAAAAATCTTGGTGAAAAAGAAAGTATGTTGGTTGATTTTCTTCCTACAATCATTGAAAGCTTGTAGACAAGTCTTTCATATGTTATTGCCCTGAAAGTACAAAATTTCTTTCAATTTTCATTTATTTTAAATATAGTACCTGCATTGGTCAGTATTGTTGGACTTCATTCTAGATCAAAACTTCACATTATGATTAAAAACCCAAAGATCCATTGTTGTACCAATGAAGGAGTTCCAGAAAATGAATCCACAGACTTGCGCGATTTGTTGATCTGACGATGTCATGAGTTAAAAATGATCTTTTCTGGAAGCTGTTTCATTTGTTATGCCATTGGCTGTTGATTAGGTAGATCTAGTTAGTTGTTTTAAAAAGCACTTAAAGATTTTGAAAGAAGAGGCTATATAAATAAATGTTGTCTTTTCAGTCCAGTGTCATGTTTTACCTCAAATTTTACTCCATGAATGTACCCAAACAAAACTTGTGACAGTCATGAGTGCTTCAGTTTAAAACCTGAATGACTTGGACATTGTTTTGTGTTTTCTGTGTTTATCAGGTCCTCCGTGCAGCAGAGCAGTCTCATTTATGGGCAGAGCTGGTTTTCCTTTATGATAAATATGAAGAGTTTGACAATGCTGTCCTCACAATGATGTCTCATCCAACCGACGCGTGGAAAGAAGGGCTGTTCAAAGATATTATTGCTAAGGTAAACAAGTATTTGTGACTGAACTGTTGATTTCCTTTTCAAACATCTTTATTTTTTGGAATCTTATATGCATCATTTTCCTCCTCAGGTTGCCAATGTGGAGTTGTACTATAAATCTCTTTCCTTCTACCTGGAATACAAACCTCTCCTATTGAATGACCTGCTGACCATTCTGTCTCCACGGCTGGACCACAGCCGAGCTGTCAACTTTTTCAGCAAGGTAACAAGCAGCAAGGTCAACCCCTGTGAGTCAACCTCCGTGAGTCAACCCCTCTGTATTTGGTTGACATGACGTGACTTGGCTTGTTTTTGCTTTAATCAGGTGAACCAGCTGAAGTTGGTCAAACCTTACCTGAGGTCTGTCCAGAATCACAACAACAAGTCAGTAAACGAAGCCCTCAACAACCTGCTGACAGAGGAGGAAGACTACCAGGTTTCTCAACCATTCTGTTACTGATGTTGACGATAGAAAGTGAACAAAGTAATGTAAACACTTAATGAAAAGGGGCAAACTGGTTTGTTTGAGCTTGCGTTTGCTGTTCCTTATTGTTTAAACACTTGAACTGTTTTTAAAAGCATTTTGTAACATTTTTTTAGGCTGTTCTCTTCACATTTGAAATAACTTTGTTGACATTTGACTAATGCTTCTGCAGGTAGATTTACAATTGATTTGTCTTATACGGAGCTGTGTTAGTTTTCATGTTTGTTTTATAAACTTGCATGATATTCTAACATGACCCACATTTGTATTTTGCACTTTTTGTGGTTACAATTTATTTGAGTTAAGTTATTATTTTGTCATTATTTTGTCTATGCCTTGCATGTTGTAGGTTGCATTTGAGGGACACTTTTGAAATAGTAGTAAATATACTCAGCCTCTGTGGTCACTAGGTGGCACTGCTGAGGTCCAGTTACAATAAAGTAACTGGTTCGGGTATCACTCGTCTCACTTTATGGTCTGTGATGTACTATTCTTTTATTCTGCATGTTCTCCGTAGGGCCTAAGAGCATCCATCGATGCCTATGACAACTTTGATACCATTGCCCTGGCACAGAGGTTAGAGAAACATGAACTGATTGAGTTCAGACGCATTGCTGCCTACTTGTACAAGGGCAACAACCGCTGGAGACAGAGTGTAGAGCTCTGCAAGAAGGACAAACTCTACAAGGTAAGAAAAAACAACAGCCTTTAATGACAATATTTGAGATAAGAAAGAAGCACTTAACTGTACCTCCATGTTCCTATAGATGGCACCATTTGTTTAGTCTTTAGATTTGCAGTATTAGGAGATACTATTGATAAACGGACCAACTAACTTCAACTAAGGACCGGACAATCAATCATGCTTGTCTCACAAGGAGCAATCTCTTCAGAGGAACAATTGTTTAGACAACTTCTGAAACTCTGAAGGTTTCTCGTAATGAGTCAGTTAAGTACACTGTCTTTTGGTGTTTCCCAGGATGCCATGCTGTACGCTGCAGAGTCTAAGGAAGCTGAGCTGGCAGAGACTCTGCTCCAGTGGTTTCTGGAGGAGGGCAGGAAGGAGTGCTTTGCCGCCTGCCTGTTCGCTTCCTATGACCTGCTGCACCCCGACGTTGTGCTGGAGCTTGCATGGAGGCATAACATTATGGACTTTGCTATGCCGTACTTCATCCAGGTCATGAGAGAGTACCTCACAAAGGTTAGTACTCCGCTGAAGAACAATAAAAAGAGTTCTTAATTTTCTTAATTGTAACTTTTTTAGTTAATGCTTTAGTTAACATAAAAGTAGGTTTCATTAATGTATTTTTAGAGGAAATTATTGCATTTATACTGTGTATCAAAAGTTGTTTCTTTTTCCTAGATTGTTTTATTACCTGTAGAAATTTGTCCTTGACAGGTGAGAGGTGGACAATAGCAGATATTGAAGAACAGGTCATACAGATGATTTTAGTTTACAGATATGCTGAGACGAGAAGGTAGCACTGTGACCTCCCTCGGTTCATCATGATGTCCAATAAATGTTGAGCTGTAGACATGTGAGGTCACTTGGGGTCATCTCTTTGGGTTCTTTTCCAGGTTGATGAGTTTGCAGCGAAGGTGATGGTCTCTGGCCCTCTTTTTTTATTTCTCTTATGTGTTCTGTCTGTTTTTGTTATAACTTATCTCTTAGGTTTCTGATGTAGGAACCTAGCATGGACTGTAGACTGAGTACGGCCTAACTAGCTCAGGTCCTGGGGAGCTATAGTATGTGCAGGCTTTTGTTCCACTTCAGCACCAACACAACATGTTTTTAAATACATTTGAGTTTATGGAGTAGAAGCAGTTTCTAAGTGATGCGCCTGGGGAACCTCATTGTCTCGCTGGTATGGGATAGTTCATTTTCATTTTCAAATCAAAACGCTCAGTAGTGAAGCAGATAAACATTCAAGAAAAGCAAAATGCGGAAATAGCTTATTTTAATCTGAAGTGGCATCTCTTTTGCAGTTTCTACCGTGGAATGTTTAAGAACCACTATGTAAAGTATATTAAGCTACCTGTTAACAATGGAAATATCATTAGCTGCTGCTTTTGTGTAAATATGCAACGCTGCTGATGTGAGATTAAATCATTCATCATTCGCACTAGTTTGGTAGGTTATGATGTATTTCATGTAGATGGCTAACTTGCCAGCATTTTATAATGGATGGTTGGACAGACTGCCAGGTTTTCAGGTATAATATGGTCTGTAAAAGAAGTCTTGGATCAGTCCAGAGCCCTTAAATTTCAATGCTGTGTTGATGGTTGGAGCCAAAGCCTGTGCACCATCTGCTCTTCAGGACCAGGATTAGCCTGTCCTGGTCTAACAGATACATCTCCCCTTCTAACTCCTCTCTCTTGGGGCTGCATCTCGTGTTAAGTGGCATTTATTTATTTATTTTTTAATCTTGTTACGCTAATGCAAAATTAGGAGATTGATGTTAAGGTACAATATAGTTTAATATAAGTGATCTGTCCACCTGGCTAATGCTCTCCAAACACCAGAAATGAATGTGGGTGAAGAGAGCGAGCCACTCTAGACTTGTTAGATGCATCCCCATGTTTCTAACTCCAGGTTAACAAGTTAGATCAGTGCAGGGCTACAAACACAAATTGAAAAGGTCATGAAATTCCCTGTCGTCTGCCTCTGAGGGAATTATCTCTGTTTATTTAAGCTTATCAGGGAGTTTATCTTTTAGAGACCAAACACTTTCTTCCATAAATCACTGGTCAAACTGGTGGAGGTGGAATCTAGCAGCCGTTCAGGGTGTGAAATACCAAAACATTAGAGTATTAGAACGGCACTGACAGTTTAGACATTATGGGCCCTATCTCACTGTTATGTACTTGGCAGCATAGCCAAGTTTTTTCTTTTAGATGCATAAAGTTTATCATTCCCTCTTTTTATAATATTCAGAAAAGTGCTTTATAGGTGCTGTTAAACGTTTTCATTCTTAAGTCCACATTTTTCATCATTTCTTGATATTATGATGTTTTAAATTCTACATCAATTGAGCTGAACTACTGTTTGAACTGATCTCCACTTACATCAGAAACCTTTTGTATTCAGCTATTTCCACAATTGAAGCACAATGCCTGATTCTTTCTTTGCACTTAGTGACTAGGAAAAATGGCACCACAGCCAACGCACTGCATAAATACTATATGCCTGGCAAGGATGAGCTTCTAATATGTAGCCTGATTAAAATGAAACACACTCAAGGACAATCTGTCAGGAGGGCCTGCTTACAGCCACGAATGGGATGCATGTTGAAGCTGTAATTTGTTGATATGAGACCTAACTGTGAATGGCTGGATATGTAGCATCAGCAAATAGGCATGTGTAGCTTCTCCTTAATACACAAAGTAATTTTTTTTTTTAACCTTGATTCTCACTATAATTGTACTTTTAAAGGGTCAGTTCACACAGATCACAATGAAAAACAAAACATTTCCCCCAGTGGTATCTAGCTGTGATGTCGCTTTGTTGTTGTTTGCTGAGTTTTCAGGCATCTGCTTCTGCCCCGCCCCATCAATGTGAATGTACTTTTATTTCTGGTGCTCAAAACATTCAAAAAAGTTTGTTTTTGTAAGTCAAAAGCGGTGCCTTTTCAAATATAATATCCTTGTTATCTTGTTATAAATGACAATCCACAGACCTTGATGGCAACAGTTCTCATTGGAAACTATTTTCTAGTGAATGTAAAAATAGTGACATCTGTCAACAACGAGGTCCGTGAATTATTTGTTGAAAAACAAGGACAGCGTATCCGAAAGACACACTGGATTAATTGTAAATATTCTTCAGTGCTTTGAGCAGCATAACTATTGAATTGGGGTGATGCTAGGAGTAGGAGTCTAAGCAGTCACTATCCGCATGGTTAGATACCACTAGGGGTTAAATGGTTATTTCATTTGGGTGAATGGACCCTTTAATTGTTGATTTAACATTTGTATTGAAAGCTGTATTAGATATTCTCACCAAACCTGCATGGCATCTTCTCTTAAGTAACCTTAACTACACTGTGAAGTATTGTGTGTAGTTTTGTCTCTCAGAAGTGTAATCTACTGTTAACAAGTCAAATTAATTTATTTGTTTGATATGAAATTAAAAAAACATTAGTTACAACTGCAGCATCAGAGTTTATGATCTATTGTAGTACATCAAATAAGATATTGCCATTTAAATAAAATTGTACATCACTGTGATCACCACATTGTAGGTGTCCAGCAAAGATCTTTTTATTGACAGCTGACATTTTCATCCGTGTAAATATAGGACAAATACACAACAACATTTGAAATTTGCATTAAAAACCTGTGGTTGGATTTAAGTTTAAACAGCCTGCAAAGTTGAGTTACAAGGTTTCCACAGGATACCTGTAATGTATGAAAACAGACTTTCTTTTATTCTGTACAGTGTGGGAGTGAGCTGTGTCTGATCTATCCTCTGTCTTTGTTGCCCTCAGGTGGACAAACTGGAGGAGGCAGACAGCCAAAGGAAAACTGAAGAGGAGGTGACAGAGCCTCAGCCGATTGTGTTTGGTAGGTTTATAGATGGCATGTCACCCTGAAGGACAGACGATGGAGGTTCCTAAACAGGAGAACATTGCCTCCAGCCCTGAAACAGTCTGTCTGTTTAACCGGGGAAGAAAATGTCTGCCATTGTTGAAATTCAACATTAACCGAATGTATACTGATTGGATGAAGGTAACGGTAAAGTAGTTTACTAAATGCTTTAAGCACACAGGCAAATCTGTCTCCTTGTAGTCAAACATGAAATTTTTGGAAGTTTTTATACTTGTCTTTGCCAGACGACAAACAGACATGAGAGATTTGCACAGATATTTACAATCTTGTTTTGAATGTCACTTTTCTCAGATGGTGTCTGTGCTGCGATTTTACAGGAAGAAAATAACATAATTTCAATTTTGTGATGTTATAAACTGAAACCAGCAGCAACTGTATTATTTAATAAGGGGTTTTATTCTATGGCCACAACAGTGTGCAATGTGCACTTGTAAAAAAAGTTGGCATCTTGTCTGTTAGCATGTAACCCTGTGTGCTTGTGTTTGTGTGTGATCAGGCCAGCAGCTGATGTTAACTGGCTCTCCTGCTCCAGTGGCTACCCAGCCAGCGTACCCGGGCTACGGCTACCCTGCCGCCACCGCTGCAGGCTACCCTGCCGCCACCGTTGCGGGCTATCCTGCTCAGCCCCCCACTGCGGGCTACCCTGCCGCCACCGCTGCGGGCTACCCTGCTCAGCCGACTGCTTATGGCTTCAACATATAGGGGCCTGACCCTGCCTCTCCAGCCCCTCTCTCCTCTATCCCCCCTACACACTCACACACCTTGGACCTGAACCACACTGAACCGTGCTACGTGGGTCTCAACTGGCCAAGTGACGAGACGGAGACCCCTGAAACTCAACTCGACCTTCATTCCCCAATGAGACTCCACCCAAGTTCACTGAAAATGCAATAGATATCCTTCATTTCTACTTTTTACACACACACACACACACACACACACACACACACACACACACACACACACACACACACACACACACACACACAC
>JAPMOB010219840.1:0-16595 GCA_029875015.1 Lepomis gibbosus | reverse complement strand
TCTAGACCTGCTCTTTATGAAAAGCGCTGTGAAATAACTGTTGTTGTGATTTGGCGCTATATAAATAAAATTGAATTGAAATTGAATTGAATAGAGATTGGGTTCCCCGGCGATCCCATTGACTTAGTGATTCTCTGATTTTTTTCTCTAGCGCACTCAGGAGGTTGAATTTTTTCGTTTTTTATTGAAATAGCTCACCAAACGTTAGATAGATGGCTCAGAAATTCAGTTCAGACATCCATGTTCCCCTCAGGATGATGGTGCTTTTTCATCATCGTCAGGTCATAATTTCAATGTGTATATTTCTGAGAACTAATGACAATCTCATCAGCCCCCTCTGTGCTTTGTGTTTACTGCTAGTTAGCAAATGTACGCATGCTAACACGCTAAATTAAGAACATCAGCATTTTTGCGAGCATGTTTGCTCAAAGCTCAGCTGTGTCTATGTGCAGCCTCGCGGAGATGCTAGCATGGCTGTAGACACTTAGTCTTGTTAGAATACGCACCATTTCACCAGGGTCTAATGGTAATTGAGCATCATCATTTCATCCCGAGGCCCTTTCTTGTCCTGAAACAAAATGTAGTATTAGGGACTTTTTCATGGTGCATATTCTTAAACAAACTTTTAACTGCTTAAAGCTAATTGACAAACTGTAAACATGGAGCTGAAAACGTGGTACGTAGGGTCCAATTGCACATTTTTGCCCCTTAGTGGCTTGATGCTTTCCGTCACTCCCTAAATGTTCCACACCCCCCCCCCTCTTAAGTGATAACTGGAGAGTCTCTAGAAATTAATGAAAGTGTTACCGGTTGAGGAACATTTTGCATGCATTTAAGACACAATGTGTAAAGTGTAAAATATAATGTTATCATCACATTCCATGCATTTTAATATCATATCATAAACAACACAGCCATCGTGTAGTGCATTCAACCTCCTGTGTTCATAATTATGATTCACTCATAATGTGCTTGTAGCAGATGCATTAAGGCCACTCTAAGTGTTACCAGTCTTCAGTCTGTGATTACTGATGGATTGTGTGGGGGTGTGCGAGTCCATTTCCAGAAAACAATACACTCTCCCACCCCACCCTCAGTCTTTCTGTTAGACAACAATACACTTAAAGTCCCAGTCAGCCCGAGGAGAGAGAGGAGACGCTGCTCTGCTTTAATGTCACTGTAAAGAGATCAAGACTGCGCACACACACATACACAGCGGGGGGACGTCTGTGCGTGTTACTGTGGAAGAATGAAGAAAAAGAAAGTGAAGGACAGAGAGGGCAAGAGTGACAGAGAGAGAGTCCTCCAGTCTCCAAACAGATTTTATACGATTAGAACTTACAGTAAACCTTTGTCAAAGAAACACATACTGGAAATTGTATTTCTATACTTTTCATTTTTCAATTACTGATGTTTCTCCTCTCTATTATTCCATCTAAACTAAAGATTTTTACCTGTTAACTCTTTTCTAACTGCAGCGTATTCACTCTTTTCTACGCACATTGTCAGACATGTGGCAGAGGTCACCGTTTACTTATTGCAGCATTTACAGCTGCACCTCAGTTGATATTTGTCGCCCACTCTGCAGCCCTATGCAGCTTTTACTCAACTATAATACAAAGGTGGTTGACTCTCTCAGCTTTCACCAGCTTTTGTAAGCCAGGCTAACTCCGGCTTCACACCACATGCACAATGAGCGAGGGTGAGTGTAAGATGAAGGGGATACTACAGACTACATCGGAATCTATCTACCCATTATCTATATGTGCTGGGTCAAAGTGAGGCTAGAGCCTGCTGACATCGGTGTACAATTAATCTACCTGCACGTCTTTGGATGGTGGGAGGAAGCCAGAGAACCCAAAGAGAACCCACACAGACGCAGGGAGAACATGCAATTTTCACACAAAAAGGCCTGTGACCACGAAAGTTCGAACCCAGGACCTTCTTGCTGTGAGGTCACAGTGGTATCGATTGGGCCAACCCGCCGCCCACATCAGAATCTAAACAACAGTAAACTGACTGTACTTATATAGCGCATTTCTTGTCTTCTGACCATTCAAAGCACTTCACACTACCATCACATTCACGCATATGCACGCACTCAACCCGCCAATCTTCCAATTAGTGGGCTACCTGCTGTACCTCCTTCGCCACAGCCACCACTTTGTAAGTTTCCTTCTCTCTGGATTGCACCCTCTTGGTTGGGAGTGAGTTGCTGCCCCAAGCAAAGGGGTGACTCAGCATGGCATGCATGATTCTCATGAGTGTGGTGAAGAGGGAAGCTTTAAGTTTACCAGTCTGCCCATGATTCCATACTCACCTATGGGCGAATCACGGAGACAAGCCACCAAAATGAGCCCCGCTGTAGGGTGGCGTGGCTCAGCCTTAGAGATAGGGTGAGGAGCTCTGACATTCGGAGGGAGCTCGGAGTAGAGCAGCTGCTCCTTCACATCAAAAGGAGCCAGTTGAGGTGGTTCGGACATCTGGGGCAGACTTCACTAGAGGGATATACATCCCATTTAGCCTGGGAACGCCTTGGGATCTGGAGGAGCTGGAAAATGTTACTGGGGAGAGGGATGGCTGACGTACCCTGCTTAGCCTGTCAGAACCATTAGATATTTTATACTTTACTGAATCTCAATCATTCTGAATTTTTGAATCAAGTCCACTGTTTTGGCCTCTCACAAATAGACTCCGTTACTATTATCAATACGCAGGATAAGCGGTTGACGATGGATGGATGGATGGACAAGACAGCAGCGATGTGGAAATTAGACTATTATCATTATTCTAATGAGCTTTACGTGTCACTTTTTCAGGTTTTTTGAACAAAATATTGAATGATAAGATAAAGTTTTTGATATTTATTTCGGATAAATTATTTGTTATGTTAGTCAGGTAAGGGGAAAAAAACTTTAGAATTTTTATAAATTTATTAGTCCTTAGATTAATCACTGTGAACAGTAATTGTAAGGTGGAATAACAATTTAGATCAACACTCTATTTTTATTTTGGGGTAGAAAACGGTCACCGTACTTCAGCTCAGAATCCCCAAGAGTGTGTGAGTGTGTGTGTGAGTGTGTGAGTGAGTGACCACAACTGGCAGTTCATTCACACTAATGGCACAAAAACATCAGACCAAATACAAGCGCTCATTTACAATCCACCTTTTTTTTTGTCATTTATTGATTCTTGTGTGTGCCTGTTTTTGGGAAGCAGGTACACCTTTTTTGGCCTGTGACGTTACTGTTATTGGGGGTTGTTTAAGGGAAAGGGCTCCTTGGGGAACCGGAGAACTGACTGCTGTATGATAATATCAGTTTCTGCTGGAGGGAAATATGAGCAGAAATCTTTAAGAGACAGAGAGGGTCCACACAGATCTCCAGGGCCGCTTCTCTGGACGGCCGTGATACACAACGCTCTGCTCAGCGCTCCGCACAGCTTGTTTATTCAGCTAATCCCTGGTGAGTATTACAATCTAAGTGTGTTACAGAGTATGTGTGTGTGTGTGTGTATGAGAGTGTGTGTGCTAATAAAGGCAAACTGGACTCTTGAACGCCGACAGTGATATTTAGGAAAGTCTTTAATTAATTGCATGTGTGTAGCTGACACACACACACCTGTTCTCACCGGCTCATTCTGTTGCTGCTTCACTGCTTTGATTTGCTGAACACATTTTTGTTTCCTTCAGCATCTCTCCAGCATCCACCTGCAGCCTCCGTTCTCTCAGTCCCTGAAGGGGCATTTGCACTGATCACTCCCTGTGCTCTCATCTGCTTCTCAATTCTGCACACATGGACTGATCACACAGAGCCGTCACACCAAAACGTATAATGTCGGATAAAAACATAACCTTAGAAATAACCTTTAATGTTTTTTGTTTGTCTTAAACAGCTAAAAAAACATACTAAGTATGGTTTATAAGCTCTATACTTAATGATGTTCATTTTATGAAAATTGCTTACAAACTTAATTTCAAACTAATGACACGTTTCTGAACACACCAGAAACTAGAAATGCTGGAAGGTAAAAGACATACGTGCTACAGCCACGTCGATGAAAACCAAAAAATCTAGACGATCTGGCCACATTGGAAATGGAACGTCAGTACCAAGTGTACAGGAAAGACAGAAGTAGAAGCTAAGGGGATGAGGAAGTAGGAAATATTTCCCTGGGCCTGTGTGAAACCACATGGGCCCAGTCAAGACAAGTTAAACTGGCCAGTGATGAGTCCATACTGTACTCAGGGCACCCAGAAGACTGTGCACCACATACAAAGGCATTAGCGTTCATGCTATCCAAAGTAACCCTGCTGAGAACCCATTAATTCAGGGATCGTCATGGTGATGGCTGTGAACATGGCGGTCTCCTTAGGGAATACAAAGAGGGGACCATCTAAAAGTCAAGACCAGGAAAATACAGTAAACCACCAAAGAGAACAAATGTCTGTAACACTTTGCATCACTGAGTTCTGACATCTTATCTCCATCTTTGGTTGACAACACCCATCTTTAATTTTTATGCACATTGTACATGCTGCGTCTTACACACTGCCCGTGTGTTAGTCCAGCGGTATGACATCCACTTGGCTGTTCTGTTAATGCAAAGTCAGGTTACATAGTGTAAAGAGGGAATAAGTCTGGATGTGGACCCAGGAGGCCACGTTTCAAGTCCTGTGTATAATTAAATGATTTATTTTAACTAATGTACATAAGCGTATTTGCGTAAGTGAACTCACGCAACGTATGTATTGTAATCTACCTTCTAGAGAGGTGCGTACTGCGTCATACTTTTAAGCGGAGGGCCACTGACCAAGTGGCCGTATTTGTCGAGTTTGAGATTGAGAACGTGTTGCAAAATTGAGTTTTAAGCTTCACTGCTTAACTCAGATCTTTGTCTGTTTATTCTGAACAAACTAGAAATGCAAAACTTCTGTGTGGCAGAGGATTGCGCAGGTGCATCTGTCCCGATATGTCTCTTCCCCGACAAACTAGCAGTTCTGTGAGTGTGAGTTTCTCCTCTCTCGTGCTGCCGCTCAGCTCTACCGTTGCTGTTTTGGCATCTGGCTGCTGTTATTTGTTTGTGTTTGCTCGTAGTTGGTTCCGCTGGGCCGCCTTTCCTCCAGCGTGTCACGACCAAATGTCTAACCAAGAGCTAACGGGAGGCCTCGTGGGGTCTGTGAGTTCATGTGTGTTTGAGAGAGAGGGTTGAGTGTGTATTTTAACAATGTGTGTGCATGTTTGCCTATCTTGAAAATAAGTGCGTGTGTGTAGGCAAGTTTTGTCAGTATTTAATTTTGTGCACACATATGTATGCCTGCATGTGAACGAGTTTGTGTGTGTTGGAGCACAGGTTCCCCAGAGTCACAATAAAGGGCTTAGTGCAATAAAAGTACTGTGTGGCAGGTAAATAAATACACACATGCACACCAGACCCTGTCTACGAACTAGCCGGGTGAAACCAGACCAGTGAGGGCTATGTGGAGGGAGGGGGATTTTGTGTGTGTGTGTGTGTTGGTAGATTTTGTTTTAACCAGACGGCCAGTTGTGATGCGAGCTCACACCAACAGAACATACACTCTGACTCTGAATGGAGACCGTACAATATATTTGAAGGTAATTAGAGTCCAGTCTTTCAGTTAGAGATACAGTAAGACAAGTGCACAAATCACATCCCACCACTCCAAAAAACAAAAAGTTTCCATATGTCTGTCAGATTTCCTGTCTTTGGCACTCAGCTTCAAGCCCAGTGCTTCCTACTGAAGACGTAAATCTTAAAAAACATGTTTAAAACAAAACCTAAAACAGGAGACTATTTTCAGAGGCTGATGAATCCACATGTGGACCATTTGGGGCAGCAGGACGGTGTATGTGGGACTAAGTTAGAATAAACTGCAGTGTGTGTGTTCATGGTGATGAAGGAACATGAGTTTTAATAGTTTTTGGACAAACCATGGAGCTCTATGGCTCAAAGTGCAGGAGACCTCAGGCTGTGATCCACACCTTCATTGTTGGATGAGTCTGCATGTAGGATAAGTTGAGGAAGAATCATGTACAACATGAATCGCATACGTGTTGACTGTCAGAGTCCATTTCAATGAAAACCTCTGTGTGATTAAATTTGAAGGCTTTGGAAATGAAAAAGGTTGGACTTTGTGTTGAGAAATGTTTTACTTTTGTCAAACTTTGTGTGGTGATTCATGTCAAATGTTTTAATTTTGAACTTTGTTTCACTTGTGGTTGGTATTTTTGTTCTCCAGAACCATGGACAGTGACACAAAAATATCCACAAAGTTGTGTATATTTGATCTTTATTGCCAATTTAGCCAATGTTAACAAATGACATTATTTAGCTTTTTCCTCCACACACATGCCTGGTGTAGTTATAGTTACTTTGTAGGATGAGATTTTACATGCACATATAACACATGCACAGGCTTTTATATGCTAAAAACAAAAAATAAAATGATGTTCACACTTATTAAAACATCACAAAACATCAGGGAGCAGCTCGAGCAGCGAAACTTTGATTACAGTAAGAGTGTGTGTGTTGTGTGACACTCGCACACAGTAACACTGATATCCTGTCAGCCTGCAGCATCACAACAGGATGAATCCTTGTTACTGACAGCGACACGTCACGACCATTTACTATAACAGTCTGTCTGTCTGCCGCCTGACTGACAGCAACTCCTCGGCGCTGAGAGACGACACTGAAACACATACAGAGGGAGAGAGAGACGTGAGTGAATACTTTGTTTGCGGTCAATATTACCACAACACCACTTTCAGAGAAAGAAAGAACCAGGGGGGAAAAAAGGATAGGCCAGATGAAATGAAAGAGACGGGGAAGGTGAAAATCTGAAACGGGAGGGGGGGGAGATACAAACAGAAAAATGGAGACATAAAGGAAGAGCAAGTTACTCAAGGTAAGAGAACAGAATGGGGGACATATATCTCCTTGATCTCCTGGTCTGAAAGTCATTGTCAAGTCCAAAGGTTTCTGGAGATAAGCGTGCATAGAGAAGGGAACAGAGACTTAAGAGATTACATGACGTGTGGGGGAAAATAAAAAGCTTCCTGACAATTCTGGATGCCGGTCGAGGCCAGATCGAGTCTAGGTTCTGCTCGAGGTTTCCACCTCCTAAAAGGGAGTTTTCCTTGCAACTGTGACCAAGTGCTTGCTCATGATAGGTGTTACGGTCTCAGAGCTTTGTGTCCTGTGTTTTGTCTTGGCTGCCTCTCCTGTACTTGTACCCCAGGTACTGCCCTTCCCCCTCCTGCCTCACAGCTGCAGCGAGTGATTGGCAGCAGCTGCCCTAATTCCCTAATCAGAACCTGGAGGATAAGAGTACACGGAGAGAGCAGCAACTGGTTGTATGGGGCCAGAGTGCGAGGCTAGTCTGTAGGCCAGAGTTGACCACCGCCGGCCAGTGGGTCAGATGGCGGTGCTTGGGGGCAGCAAGGTGGAGCTGCATGCTTGCAGACTCCCTCGCAGGAGGTGTTTAAATATTTACTACTAAGTTTATAGTTCTGTCTTTTCAATTAAATACTAGCCTATATCTTCTCTTTTTGTTAAGTACTTCCTTTTGAAGACTTTGCGTTCCTGTTATTTAATTGGAAATAAATGTTCGCACATAATCTGTTTCCTGTTTCTTCTGGCCTGGTTTTCATTTATATTTGTTTCTCTCTTCACCTCTGGGCTTGAGCCACCTTGAGGACGTAACAGTGGGTCTCTGATAATAATATCACAAGAGTACAGTATGGACTGTCTCTATATGAAAAGTGCAATGTTCTGTTGTGTATTGGCGCTATATACTGTACACAAAATTGAATTGAATTGTTGGATTACTCTTTATACTTCCAAACCTGTTTTTCCTTTCTAATGAGGTAATATGCATATTTCCCTGAAAATGCTTTCTGATAATGGCAAAAGTCCATCTTTAGTTCACAGACCTTTTTACTCACTTTGCATATTTACAAACCCACGTGATAATTTTATAATGAAGAATGAAGATGTTAAAGCTGCACTGATTGATCATGTTCATATTAACAGTGGATAAAATGACTGTGTGTAATGTGGAAGGTTTTGATCGAGGAGTTTTGAAGGTGTTTGGTCTGTTTAAGCTCAGCAGTGGTTTATTTTTTTTTGAGCAGCTGTTCTAAGGCCACTGTACACTACCTGCCCTGCAGCATTAATAACCATATTATTATTCTCTCACAGCTTTTATCTTTGCACCAGTTAAGCAGAAATATTACAGTTTAATTGATCAATTTCCTGACAATTTGACTGATTGATCAATCAGCTCCTATTTAACATGTAAACCTGAGACTTCCTCTAATAAAAACATTAGTATTCCCTGTTGCCTGCAGCCTCGTTAACAAAGCAAAGAAACACGGCGACACCTAGTTTGAGTAGCTGCTGCACTCTTTTCATTTACACTCAATCAAATGTATTGATCTGAGAACCATGACTCACCATCTACGAGTACAGAATCGCATCCTGTGGATATTCACACACACACACACACACACACACGCATGCACACACGGCAGAAAACAAAGGGATAAAAAAGAGAGGAAAAGAGCAGAAAGAGAGGCGGAGAAACTCAATCCATCTGTCACCTTTGAGAGCGAGTGACCTCTTTGTGTGTGTGTGTGTGAGTCTCCCCTGGTGGCTGTTTGTGTCAAGGGAAGGGAAACTTAAATCAGCAATTAAGATAAATAATTAACGAGCTTAACAATGTATTATTAATGAGACTGACGGCCTAATTGCCCTCCGCTTAAAGCAGACAGATAACACCTGAAGATAGATAGAGAAAGCAGAGACAGAGGTAAAGACAGATAGAGGGGGAGAGGAGGAGAATCGAGATAATGAGAGAGAAAAAAAAAAGAAACTGGGATGGTAGAAAATGGAAGGAAAGAGAATATATATATATATAGAAAGAGAGGAAGGCAAAAATTAGAGAACGAGTGGCATTAAAAAAAAGCCTGAAAAGAGATGAGCAGAGGTGAAAGGATGGATTAATGGAGTAAGAATAAGAAGATTTAAATAGATGGAAGATTGGAAGGAAGGGACAAAGGGAGCAGCAGAGGATGAGGATAGGTTATAGTGTGGACAGGGAAGAAGACACAAGTAACTAAAAGTTGAAACGGAGCAAGATGAAGAAAGATGGAGGAAGTAGAAATTAGAAAGTTAAAATGAGGAGAGGACAGAAAGGATAGATAGAATAAAAAGATCGATCTTCTTATCTTAATCTCTCAGAAAAAAAGAGAAGAAGCGTATTTGCCATAATGTTGAACTATTTCTTTGATACGTTTTAATGTTCGCTGTGGACCGTAGTCTGGAGTAAAGCAACTTTCAGCTGTTCTACATACCATTTTTGTTATTGTGGGATGTGATGAGCGTTTGGCTTTAGACTGTTATTCTTCATTTAAAATTAAAATGCACCAAACTAATTCTTCTGAATTCTTTGCAAGATTAGAAATGTTTCAATCAGAACAATCAATGAAAAACAACGGCAGATAGTGGCTCTCGCTGCTCTCTTCTTCTTCTTCACTTAGTGTGTATCGAGTTGCCCAGACAGAGGCCTGCTAATTGCATGGAGATTACAGTGTGAGTGTGTGTGCATGAGCTAGCATCAGGCCTTTTAGCAGTATCTAGACACTATTGGATTGAGATCAAGTTGACTGCATTAACACCTAGTAACATCTCTACGCAGCAAAACACTGGACTGTAACAGTGTGAGCAGGGAGCTGCTCACTGGCTGACTGACTGGAAGGCTGTTCTGATTACAGTCAAACACATCACCATGTTTCTCCCAGCTGCACGATCACAGCTGAAATCAATAAGTCTTCTGCTGAAAAGCCCAGCTTCAGTTGTAAGTGTGAGGGGTGAAAATAAATGTTTTGGGCCAAAGTGAAAAAGCAGGTTGTTGATGAAACAGCTGTTTGAAGATATGGACTAGTGGAGGCTACTGGCAGTTGACCCTTTAAACCTGTGTCAGGTGATTTATAGGATCTCAGTTAATTTGCCTGTTTAAGAATAGTTTGTAACAATTGTGGTCCCAAATCCACAAACTTCCTCCCGGCACACTTCACCTCGCCAACAGTGAGGTGCGAGGACGTTTGGGGGATTTGATCGGACACTCTAACAAAATGTAGGAGTGTACCTTCTCAGTAAGGCCAGAATGTGTCATGGCTCTTTGTTCTCTGTCGTATTCATTTAATAATAATAAAAAAAAAACATTAAATGAAAAGTGAAACATTTCAATAATGAAATGCAGATGTTTTGTTTTAAAATCCAGAGTATTGCTGCCTTTCAGCAGCTATGGAGGAAGTAGTTAGATCATTTAATTAAAAGTGTCAGTACCACACTGAAAATATACATTATGAGTAAAAGTCCTGCATTGAAAAATTTGAGTAAAAGTTGGTATTATATGTGAATTATCGTACTTTACCAAACTTACAGTCACGCTTATTTACTCTCAGTTAAGTCTAATAAGCCAACTTAATATTTAATTAAAAATAAATTTTAATACATTTCTTGTCATTTTGACTTAACAAAATGCAAAATAATTTAAAAATCTTCGCGCTCAATTTTTTTGTGTGCCCCTAATACTCCACCCTACACCCATGTTTTTCTTCAATGCAAAAAAACTTTACTATTCACAAACTACTATTTAAGATACTTTATCTTTTCAAAGTTTAATGAATCACAAATAAAAAGCTTTCTTTTGATAAGCTTGTTTCATGCTTACTTACATATCTTGGTTCCAAACATGCACTAAAATGTGTGATTATTGTGCAGTTTCTCTTATAAAACTAATAAACATAATAAATAAACAGAGCTACAAACAGTAGAACTACTTGTGGTCATTCGTGTACAATAGAGAAAACTTTAAATTTATGAAAAGCCAGACTATGATCACTCACCTTCATGTGTTGGTTTGCCGAAGTGTTTCACTGTGGTAGGTGTCGGAGAGGAATGAGTGTCGGTGTCTCCGCTGGGTCTTGTTAACCAGCTAGAGGCAACCTCTGGACCTTAGTCAAACCTGCAGACTTTGAAGAGAAGCGTCTAATCTTTATGGCCGAGGACCGAGCGGAGACAAGGACAGAGATAGACAGAGATATGGCGAGGTGTGGTAACAGCTTTATCATCGCTGTCCTGCTCATCGTACCAACACATTTCAACAACCTCTGCACAAACCGAATGAGTGGCCTTCAACACACCTGCTGTGAACATACAGTAACACGCATTTTACACGCGGTTCCCTCAAGATAGTTTCCGATTGTTTTGAAACTAAAAGGAAAGAAAGACCATGGGGGAAAGATAGCAGACTGCAGAATCCAGATCATGGCTGTTAACACAAAGATATTGCGACAGAAGTTTAGACTGGTTGAGGGACGAGCCCTGATTGAACGAGGAGGCTGTGTCTTTTTAACACACTGAACAATTAAATCAACGGGGCCAAAGATCTAGAGTCGTGTTGTGTATTTAGATTGCATCTGCAATTCTCTCTCACTTCTGGATGGCGTTTAAACAGCCTTTACTGAGGCTTTTTATACGTCCAGGGTTGGGGAAAGAATGAGTAGAGAGGAGAAATACAAGAGGAAATTGTGGAAAAAGGAAACATGAAGAAGGTAAGAAAATGTGTAGCTGAAAGATACGGGAGGTCTAATCTAAAACCAATTCAGTTGTAAAGACAAGATAGGAACCTGTAACAAAATGATTGGCATATCTTTAACATAGCAACTAAAACCCATTGCACAACAAATATACATGACGGTTTTCTTGCTGTTGAAGGGTTGTAAACTTGTAAACATTAGTGTGTAAATGCCTCAGTGGTCTGCTCACCACTATTTGAGTTTTGGTAGTGAATTGCCAGACGTTTTATTTACCTAGGGAATTTACTGCTATTATAGTAGTGGCGTATATATCCCTCCCAGTGTTAATGCTAACAAGGCGCTGCATGAGCTATATGACACCATCAGTGAGCAACAACTGGCCCAAACTGACGGCTATTTCATTGTCGCCGGGGATTTCAACCATGCCAACCTGAGAGCTGTAGCAACAAAGTTTAACCAACATGTTAACTTTGCCATGAGAGGAGAAAACATGTTGGATATGTTACACCAACATCCACAACTTATACAAAGCCGCCCCCCCCTGCCCAAAGAAGATAGTAGAAGGAAAGCTCAGTAACTCTGAAGTGGAGAGAAGCACGAAGTTCCTTGGTGTGCACATCTCTGACAACCAACTCAAAGTCCCTGCAGAGCATAGTGAGGACAGCCATCTAAGACACCTTCCAGACACACTGTGTGCACAGAGCCTCTGTCATTGTAAAGGACCCCCACACCGTGTGTTTGTTCCTCTACAGTCAGGCAGGAGGTTCTGCAGTATCTGGAGCCGCACTGCAAGGCTCTGCAATAGCTTCTTCCCCCAAGCTGTCAGAACCCTCACTACTCTGGTGCCACCCAACATCTCACCACCATAATCATCTTATGATGAATGACAAAGGACTCAAGAACACACAAATAACTGTGCGCTGTCTCTTTAAATAGACAAGGGGCATTAAAATACACTACTGTGCACCAATGCCTTATTGAGCTCCGCTCTGGTCAAATTGCACTACCTAGTGCTCCTTATCTGTCTACTGACAAATTGCACCATTTACTGCTATTGCTGTGTATTGTATGGTGCGTATCAGGTGAATGGTGTAAGGGCTATGCACTACGGTCTGTAAGAAATTATATTTTGTTCAGCTGTATACTTGCATGCAGAAGAATGATAATAAAGTTGACTTGATCATTCTTTGAGACAGAGTGATAAATTCATCTTACCCTCCTTAATGACCCTGGTGATGGCACTGCAGCCCTGCCACAAAGGCATTTTTCTTACAACCTGCTTACTTATTTCATGTCTTCTGTCTCATATCAGCTTTTTGAATGATACATTCTGTGGAGAGTTTGAAAAGTCTATGACATGCAGCAGTGACCTGGAGACACTAATTTACCTCTTGGTATGAACGCCGCATTTAATCTTCACATTCCTCTACAGGCCAATGTTCACACAGGCCGTGGACTCCATCCAACAGGGTCCACCCTGCACCTACCTACAACTGCTCACCATAGAGGCCCCCTCCTCCCCTCCCACAGTGACAAGTCTCCATCATGGAGAGACTGTTCAGGAGGCAAGACAACAAAGCAACTTGGCCAAAGTCTGTCTCCCCATCCACTCTGAAGCACTGTGCTGATCAGCTGTCTCCGGTGTTCACGGACATCTTCAACACCTCACTGTAGACATGCCACGTACCGGTCTATTTCAAGACATCCACCATCGTCCCGGTCCTCAACAATCCAAGGACCACAGGACTTAACGACTACAGATGATATATATGACATGATTAATATTGTTTATTCATATTTTATTATATGTTAATACTGCTCATAAACTGCTTTGTAAGGTCCTGAAAAGCATCACAGGTGAAACTGGCTGTGGACGAACACTCTGAAGTCTCTCTCTCTCTCTCTCACTCTCTCTGCATTAGCCATATAACTGATGCCACAACCATCCTGTGGTCTGTGGGTTGCTCTCTCTTTCTTCACCTCTCCATTTTTCCCTGCTCCTCTCTGTCTCTGTCTCTCTCTCTTGGTTTGTCAGGACACAGGGAGTTGTGGTCAGAGGGATTTGTGGGAGGAAGAGGCAAAGAAATAAACACCACATCCCTAAGCGGGTAATGTCAAATCTGCCTCATTATCAACATAAAACCTCTTTTCATCTGCGTGTGAAGTTGTGTGTCTGTGTGCGTCTACTCTTACTTGTTGTACTTCTTTGAAAGTCTTTATTCATGACACATCAAATGCATTTGAAATTTGTAGTCGACAGTTATTATTTGGTTTATAACAATAAAACATGAAACATAAGATAATCACAATGATTTTTCACGCCAAAATTGACTGATAGTTTATTTAAGTCCATCAAACACGTTGGCAACAGCAGTATATTTACAAGAATTTAGCGACTGGCTAAATTTCTAGGGAAATTAAACGGCTTCAGTTTTTGGTGATGACCTCAACTTTTTTCTGGCACCACATCCATTTGGGAGAACATTTATGCTCCCAAAAGAATGAACTTTTGGCTTTCCTATTGTGGCAGACTCACAACAAAATATTGCATGCCAGTAGCTGCTGTATTCCGCATGAGCTGCAGAGGTCGGATGGCACATGAAGGCACGAGATGACAAGAGCCATGCATCAGAACCCTCGCCGCCTCCTGTGGGGCTGTGGAGGAAGAATCTCCAGCGCCGATGGCAGTGAAGGACAGCTGGCCATTCGGTGTTACACCCCGGTTCCTTGTAGTCTGAGACAGGGACATTACAGAGCTGTCACTGCTAATGGAGAGGTCACTGAGGGGTGACATCTTTCCTGGACGGAAGAGCAGCTCAGTCTTGTGAGCCACTGAGTGATGTCAGTCAGGCACGCAGACTTTCGGCGAGCAAATAAAACGATGAAGCAGCTTCCAGATTCCTCCAATTTAAATTCTCCAGCTCTCTGTTCCCTCATAGGTCAGCACTGGTTGTGAAAATATGCGTGTCAAAGCTCACCACTGTTGAACTTGAGAAGATTTACTTCAATCCCATGAGTGACTTCATTGAATTGTATAGATTTTTCACACCTCAACACTTTAAAAGCCGGCATGACTGAGCCTTTAGACTTAAAACAGCTTACAGCTTACTTTTTACAGCGTGACTTTTGTCCTTAAATGCAACCATTTTTGTGAAATACACCTTTCTAGACACTGCAAAAACTCATCAAGGTAGTAAAAGTTTCCCAGAGCCATTGTGACTGAGTCCCGCTACCATGTGCCTTGCCCTTCAAACTCCAGTAGTAGATAGAGCTATTATGGTTACACAGATATGCAGATACTGATCAAAACATTTAATCAGAATATGTTCAGGTTAAGTGGGTTCCCAAAGCCACCCAGTATAGGGATCATTTCTACAACAAATACGTGATCAGATGCTGTTTCGAATAATAAACAATTTAACTCTGCCTGTCTGCTACTTCAGAAAGAACAGGCAGACACACTCCCTGGTGTCTCTAAGCACATTTGCAGTTTACAGTTAGAGTCATCTCCTAACAAGGCAATTAAAGCAAGAGCTGGCAGACACACAGAAACCTGCCAATCTCTCACACGCACACACTTCTCTTGTTTAAATGGGATCTGGCAAACGTATGGACGTCTCTCTCTCTCTCCCTTTATTTCTCAGCCTTCTTCTATCTTGCACACCCTCAATCTCTCTCAATTACTTCTCTCCTCCTGCCATCTCTATTTTCTCTCTTCTGTCTCCCAGTTTTCATCCGAGCCCCCCCCCACTCCCTTACCTTACCCTCTTGCCAAAGCCAATGCCTAATGGCTTTGAGCAAGGCAGCCCACACCCCCACCCCTACCTCCATCTGAGATAGATTCAATTGGATTGGAAGCCAATCAATCACAGTGAGTATCGAGCTGTGATTGGATTTGGCTGGGGTTGACGGGGTAAGGTGGGTGGGCGGAGGGGGAGGGCCGGTTTGATTTTAGCTCCGCTCCAATGAAGGTAGATCTGATGTATTATTGCTATGGACGTACAGACAGGACGGACTGTGCGTGTGTGTAGGTGGCAGGGTGGATGGTGTGTGTGATTGCGGTTGACATGTGTCACGGTTTGAGGTTTTGAAGCAGTGCCAGCTCTGACTGATGTCTGCAGAAGTCCAGTGCTGGCTATCTGTCACACAGAGATGTACTGTACTCTGAGTCTCATGTTACATTTCATTTTACGCTAATGTGATCAAGAAGCAGCGCAACAGCAGAATTAGCCGGATTTTCTATATTACAGACATTTCAAGAAAACTGATTGGGAGTAAAAAATTTAAGAAGCTTGAATATAAATGAAAACCCAGCACAGGAGTCTGTTTTTATTTTTTATTTTTTACAAACTATACCTTCAAACTTACAGTGTTAAGGTCACCAAAGCTCAAAGATCCTAAAACGAGTCTCAACATCCTTCATCAGAATGCTGTTTGAAGAGTTCAGCTCACAATCACCTTCGTGAAACTGATTGAAACCCCAGTCGCAGCTACAGCCTGTTCACCGGGTGCCGTCTGGCCAGAGATACAGAAATATCTGCTGCCGCACTGCCAGACTACGGAGCAGCTTCTTCCCCTCAGACTGTGAGACTCCTCAGTTCATCCTCACCACTGCACCAAGCAAAATGCTTTTATTTCTGTCACTTGTTCTTCATCTACTCCTCTGGTGTATCACTTTTTGTAATATATAGTGGTGGGCATAGATTATTTTTTAATCTAGATTAATCTCACTGTAATCTTGAAATGAATCTAGATTAATCTAGATTAATTTTGAAATTAATCTAGATTAAGATTAATCTAGATTAATTAATTTTGAAATTAATCTAGATTAATCTAGATTAAAATGGCTCATTTGAATTCTGCCGAAGGCATTCAGAATATGTGTGCGAAATGCATCACAAACTGCTTGAGAAAGCTGTTCTACTATGATAATTGGTGATGAAAATAAATCATGTTCAGTAAGATGTA
>JAPMOB010219834.1:2441-41057 GCA_029875015.1 Lepomis gibbosus | reverse complement strand
TTTGAAGATCTCGGTTGGCGCTTTCAGCAGGGCAACTCCATTTATCCAATAGTGATGAGAGAAACCTAACAGGTGGCTATGGAAGAGAAAGAAAGGGGCCACAACGTGTTTGACATTTAAAATGTTCCTACAGACTTTGGCCAAAGCCATCTACTTATTGCATGACCTCTTCTCAAAATAAGAAGAAAGGATGGAAAGTCATACAACCTGTCAAGTTTCTGAAATTAAAACGTATTGAAGAACATATTTTATGGCCAAGCTAGGCTCTTTGGATTTTGTGGAGGGTTGTTTTCAGGGAAGGATTTGCTCATTGTGGCCTTATAGGACTTGCATTGCGCAGCTGCCAGACACCTATTAAGTTCCCAGCTAAAAAGAGAAAATTGGAAATCTGCAATTTGTTTGTTTTGTCTTTCTTTCTCTTGCCCTCTTCATCATCCCAGATCCCACCACTTAAATGGTTCATCAAACCAAAATGTTTGCATTATAAAAAAAAGAAAAATGCTTTGGTCAGTCAGTTATATTAATTGATTCATTGTATGATCAGTGTTCAGACAGAGCAATAAAAATCCCACAGAGACAATGTCAAATAACCATATAGGCACATGGCAAAAAGTAAAAGTATGTCCAACAAAAATCCAAGTGTTTCATCTCAGGTAACTAATTAATTAATCACAGGTTAGATAGGCTTTGCTTCCACTGTACTGCACACTCATCCCACTGAGTAACATTACAAGCACTTGCATCACTGGGTGGAGGAGGGAGTGGGTGCTGACATCACAGGTTGATAGTGGAAATACCCCAGCGCTCCTGACCTGGAGGCTACAGTTTACAAGGAATCCAAATGGATTGCCATCTCAAAATGTAAAATCCCAAAAAGGAAAATAGTCAGATTCTACCAGCGAGATTTTGACTCTCCCTTAGACCATTTTCTTTGAATGTTCAAAATAAATGGGCTAAGATCTATTGAAATGGTCTATTCAGCGTGGAGAAATACAGCCTGAAATAAGATTGTCACCATGACAAGGCAGGTTCTGTGGCACTGACCAACAGCAGCTGAGTAAAACATAAAACATAATCTAGACTCTCTGGATCCATCTGTCAAAGTGCTCATCCTCCTGTTCCCAATAGGTAAATATGATTGAGGCATAGAAGCAGCTAACAGCATTTCACTGAAACCATAAAGTCACTTTAAAGTAAAGTATTACTTTGATATAATATGGTAATATCTGCAGAGGCAAACCTCCAGCATTAGCTCCCTCTGTTATTCTTCTACGTTATATTGATAATAGCTCACAGGTAAAATGATTGGTTGTTGAAATGTGCAGACAGACAGGAAATCTGCCCGTGTTTCCTTCCTTTGCTTGTTTATTGTGTGCAATCAACCGTCATGTCTATTGCTGGCAAATAAACATCCTTAGGAGACCTGAGCACATGAAGCAATATGGCCAGAAAAAAAGTCTTTGTAATGGTGTGATCACACTTCTTCTTGAAACATAGTGTGACAATCTAAAAAAATGCCTGAAATACAACTATATAACGGGCTAATTATCACATTCCTAGCATCCTTCCTTTCTCTTTTTATCAGTGAGATTTTAATTCCACTGGCTTTATTAAAATGAATACAGCCGACTAAAACTTTAAAAAAAAATCTCGCCTAACCATTTATAGCCTTTCATAGGTACCTAAAATAATGAAGGAACACACAGCCACTAAAGAAATAAGACTGCTTTAAAAGGAAAACACATGTAAGCCCCAGCTGCTCTTCAAATATTTCTTCAGCCAAGTACACACAGAAACCTAACACACCTGTCTGACCCATCCTGAACTGTGTCTAAGATATCAGAGAAAACACAGACTCAAGCTGTTTACAGCTGACTATACTGTGAAGTGATTGACACAGCTCTGAGTTAACATCATGAGACGCTTCCATTTAATCCATTGGCAGGCCTAGACCAACCTGTCCTCATAGGAAAAATGGCCATATAAAACGTTCAAGCAGCTTATTAGGACTACTATATTTACATTTTTTGTTAGGCTGGATTTTAATCCAGGAGTATGGGGTTCGAGGTCTATTTAATCTAAAGCCAATTTTGCCTTATTTAAAGTTAAATAACATTATGATAACACAGAGGGTGCTTTCACTCCTGGATCGATTTGTTTTGTTCCGGAACAACTGCTTTGTTCCGAATCAATTTTAATACGTCTCTTGTGTTCACACTGCACTGTTGTAAAGCGGTCCAAATCGCACACCCTTCCAGGGCTTTCCTTACGCCATTACGTCACTATCTCATGCGTGCAGGTTGCGCATTCCATTGTGGGACATCTCCATGACAACAGTAACACAAAATGAATCGGGGGTGGACTTGGCGCTGCAAAGAGGTGAAATAGATGTTTGGTCAGAACAACACATCTCCCGGATGTTGCACACCACACACAAGAACACTGAAGTCTACAAGAGGGTCAGTGATAAAATGGAAGAGAGGGATTGTGAACGCTCCATCGAGAAGTGCCGCACGAAGGCAAAAAACAGCAGTAAGCCTACATAATACGACCACAACAAAAACTGCAACAAATTAGCAAAATGCTGCTGAAGCTCCATGTTGACAAGCGATATTTTGGCGTCGGTTGCCAGCCAACACATTAATTTGTTCCGGTTCATGGGTTGATTGTGTTCTCATTGCAAATGAACCGCTCTAGGGTTAGTGTAGAATCAAGCTGACACCGCCTCTTCTTGGCGATCCCGGCTCGGTTGTTTTGTTCCGGTTCAGAGTGCGATTGTTGTGTTCACATATTACCAAACGAACCGAGCCAAAGGAGAAACACCCCCTTGTGTTGTAACAACATCTCCAATGGATCCAGCTGTGAAAGCACCCTTAGTGTTAAGTTATGTGACTCAAGTAGTTTTGTTGCCTGAACCCAACCAAACTGCAGCTGTTTCACTTCGGGTATGGCCATTGCTATACTGGTCCATCGGTCATATACTGTATGTCATTTTGGGAGTCAGTGACAATCGACCTATTTCATCACTTAGATATGAGGACATGTTGGCCTAGACGGTCTTGCGGTGTGGGACTTTATTAACCTCATTTCTATTCATTCAGTCTTTCTGTTTTGTGCTTGTTCCTCATAAACCACCAACAACCTACAGAAGAAGCGAGATTTTGTAATAGGGTTTCCAATGTAATGTATGCTGACCTAGAACTGTTTTCTGTGTGAAGTCCAGCAGTGTGCTCAGCTGAGCATGTTATTGGCTCATTGAGCATATCTGACTCCATGACTGCAGTCTGATAGCAACTGAATGCTCTGTGATGCAATGTAATCAAGACAATGACACTATAATGAATAACCAGATCCTGTGTACACTATGACCATGTTTTTATTTATTATTTTAGGGAGCTAAAATTGTAAGTCATGTGTGCTTGAAGATGTATCAGCATCATGCAACACACTTGCACACAACTTCCAACATACTGTGGACTCTCACAGCTGCGTTTATTGATCTTTAGGACTCTGGAAAGCAACTTACGTGGTGACTAGGGTAAAGTAAATTAAAAAAAGAAATTAGAGGCAGAAAGTAGCACAAGTACAGCAGCTTACAGAAATGCCGCAGAATGAACCCAGGTGGTATTGGATGCTGAAATGAAGTATCAAAGCAAGTCTTGAAGCTTATTTTGGCCATATTCCCAATATGAAATATTAAGAGGAATTTTACAATTCATGTTATTTGAGACAATATCCTGTCAGGCTTTCAACACATACAATGGAATATAGCTTTGTGTGCACAAATTGTCTAATGAAATCCCAAATGCAGCCGTTTTTTTGAGCATTAAATCTTTCACTGAGAGTCTGTAGTGTCTTTGTCAGTAATTTATGAATAATACAGCACAGTCTGACTAAGTACAGACACTTATCAGTACCTTCATGTATTTAACACCACAATCTGTGCAGAGCGGAGGCAACAAGCTTACCTTGAAACTGTATTACTTACCCTTGTTGGTACTACATTTGATTACTGTCAGAGATCTTTTGCAGGGAGAAAAAATGCATTACATTTTGGAGTTAATATATTACATTACACGGTTGGAGGCTCACATAACAAATGCATCATAATGGACTGCCCACATTACCCACACATTAGCTCAGGTCAAAGCCAGACCCGCAGGTAAAAAGAATGTTTAAGAGAGACAGGGAATGAAGGGGCTCCCATTCAGTAGTGGACTTCAATAGGTGTCTGGCAGCTTGTCAACGTTACATTTTTTTGTAATTTATTGTATCAATCTCTAGGCTAGTAAAGGCATGAGAGAGGTTTGGGGAGCCTGGGGCGAGTGCTGTTTTGGCAACAGTTGTCAAGGGATGGGGGTGAGAAAGGAGGAAGTTCTTTAGCTTTGTGCCCAAAAGACTTATAAGGGTTGGAGGGTGAACAAAATCGGTTAGTATTTTTGTAAGTAAGGGAAAGTCAGACACAAAAATGGTTGTTAGTACAGTTACAACAAAGGTTTGATTCAAACAGTAGATTAGTAACACTGTTTTAGTTAATTTAGTCAAAATGATTAGAGTAGGTGAGGATTCTTTAAAAGTCCTCTGCAATTTGATTGCTCAAACCAGGTCCAGATTTGGACTGAATGTGTTATTTCATGTGACAAGGGTTTGTTTTAGTTAAGAGGAAACAAAATGAACCCATCCAAGCTAACAGGGTTGACACACAAGCCATGCACTTAAATGGGAAGATGACAGGAAGAATGTTGATGGGGAAAGATTTCCATTAGACACAACACAAACATAACACCTACTAAACAAAAAACAAATAAACCATCTGGCAAGATGCAGCAAAATGGGAAGGTAGTAGGGAATTAAAAATAATTGCAGGGCACCACAACACCAGACAAATGGGAAAGGAAGAAAGCTTTACATGTAAAGGTTTTTATTTGGACAAGAATGCAACAGAAAAAACCCATCTAGACACGTGTACAACAGACTGACACGCGCTGGGCTAGAGCAGCAATTGATGTGAAGACGTTCTAGCCAATAGAACATGCAAACAGGGTGCAGGAATACAACCACTGGTTACTGTCAGTTTGGAGGTGGGAGTGGGACAGGATGGGACAAATGTCATCAATCACAAATGAAATCAATGGAAATGAGAGGGTTTTTTAAAGAATAGGAAAAATTGAGAGGGGAGAGAGGACATCCCTGTCTTGAGTGAAGAGAGCAATTAGGATTTCAAAGGTCATACGGTAACTACTGGACACATTGTGCCTCCACTTCACAGTATTTCTGATGTGAGCTAAAAATCCATTCATTAGGCATTTTTGTCAAATTTCAGCCAAGACTGACTGAGTCACTACCAGATGCAGTGGATTTCTGCACAATCACAATACTTTTCTCCAGCTCGTGAGTTAAGATGGTTTGTGCAGATTTCTTTCATAATCGTCAATCCTCTATTCACTCAGAAAATGAGACTCTGTCTCCCCTCTTTACTTTTCCCCCCATTTTTTTAGTTTCAGCAAGATATGGTGTGAGGTCATTTTTTGTAAGTTATTTTTGAAGTTAAACTCATAGAAGTAAAAAAAAAAAAAAAAGAAAAGAAAAGAAATAAAACAGCAAGAGGGTGTGGCTAACATGTTTTATGGCCATATTGATTATATTAGACAACTGATATATGTATGCATATATGTTAGCCATGATATATACATATACATATATACTCAATGCAATCTTTATATAAAAAACAAACAAAAAAGGGGAGGGGGGGGGTCAAGTCTCTTCATGCAAGAGGTGAGACCAGTAAATTATAAGAAATATAAGTTAGTGTTAGTGTTAATGAGGGGTCGATAGTACACAGTTCACATTTTCCCAGGCAGTTACTGCATCAATGGGCAGAGAGCTTCATTTATTGATTAGAAAGTCCAGTGAAAGGAAGTAAGACAGATCACAATTATTCGCTAAGGCATGCTACCAGTTTACATTGGCAGTGCCATAGTGCAGTCAGCATAGTACTGTTTTGGAAGATAAGAATCTAATAAGGTGTTAGTCAGGGTCTTTTTTTTTTAAACAAACATCTACAAGGTATTTTGGCAAACCCCCCCCCACTTTGCAGCTTAATAAAAGTGCAATTGCCTTTTTATTTTCAATAATGAGCTTTCATCAGTGCTCTTACTTTGATAATTTCTGCAGGGTACTACTGACACATTAAGGACTTTATTAATTGTGTGTGTGTGTGTGTAAAAGGGGGAGTGTATTCTCGTGCAGGTCTGGGAACAGCTCCATCTTGACCATAAATCAGCCTAAGGCCACTAATGGGATCAAGCCCTCATTTGAGGCCTACTTTATAGTGAAGGCCTTGGCCACTAAATCAAAAGTTGTAAATACTCTTCATGACTCTATAAACCACAGGATGGCAAGCCTTGATAACAGGTCGATCCCTAACAGGCTAAACATGTCTGAGGCAACATAGCAAGATTGTGTCCTATGTTTTTAATAGGTTGCAGATATAAATGAACAAAAATATTTTTTCCATCAGTGTTTTTTACTTCCTCTCACTGGAGTTGCCATAGAAGGCTATTTGTCTGCTTGAGAACTCTGCTGTGTACACTCAGTTCATAGGGTTCTTCTAAGAAAATAAATGAAAAGGAAAGAGGGATAAACAAAAACGTAAAGGTAGCTCTTAATATTTTTCTAATACTCAATTGATAAAACATTTTGCATTATGATTCTTTATTTCTTCATACGGATAGAAAAGTAAATAAAAAAACAACTAAAAAGGGACAGAAAATATATAGCAGAACAAAATATTTAAATTGGAATATGTGTAATTTCTATACCCTTTTGGGCAGACCTCTTTGGATGAACACATTAATTCTTTTCAGGAAGGGGAGAACTGGATGGCAATAAAAAAGCAATAACATATATATAGAGAGAGGGCTAAAAGAAAAACAGAGAGGTGGAGTTTTTCAGCTACCTTGGAATTGATGGCGGATTGTACTTTCAGTAAGGCAAACAGAATAGAAAGAGGTAACGGAAAACCCAGGGCAAACCAAAGTATAAGACAATTAGAATGATATCTACCATATAATGCAGTTTGTTTACCATAGCGTGTCCAATGCCTGCGTGCTTCAGGAGAAAACAGGGGGAGGAGAAAGAAAAAAAAAATAAGGACAAACCTTAAACTCAAGAAAACACACCTCAACCCCAAAAAAGTGAGAAAGAAAAAAGAAAAAAGAAAAATCGCCTTTTGCAAAACCAGCTTCTCCTTTTAACAGGCGATTCAGTTGTAAGCAAAAATGTAATGTAATAGTAAAATATAATTTAAGAGAATGTATCTTTTTCCTATTGTTTATATAGTAAAACATCCAAATAAAGAAATAAAGAAAGCAATTGTATAACTATTTTGTTTTAAAAGGGTAGTCTATAAAATAAAATCAGAAAAAAACAAAAGGAATAAAAGGATAACAATACATTTGTTAGTATGTAAGTCGCAAGTTAAGTAGAGAAAACAACAGATGGTTCACATTCCGTGAATGACACAGTGTTAGTCGTTGAAATCATAAAAGGTAAGGGAAAAGAAAATTCACCAATGAAAAGAATCAAATTGGAAGAATTCTGAAGCTTGTTGTTAGTAAAAGAGACAAGAGTTAGCAAATCAACTTCCACAGAGGGGATTTGGGTAGTTTTAATGGGGATGTTTGTATTGAGCGGGGAAGGGAATGAGGGAAACACCAGTGTAAGTATTCACTCTGAGTGTCTAATCTGGTCAGTGGGCTTGGCTGGCGGCAGGGTGTAGTCCATTTAAAATTGCGTTCTTTAGTACTGGGCGGGGCCAATCATGTGTTGATGACTTGAAAAGGTGCAAATCTCTAAGCAAATTTTCCCCAAGCAGTCATTAAGGGGCTACTGTGATATATGTAAGAGAAAACCACAAAGAAATTATTGCACTGCAAAAATTTACAATTACAGTAAAAACTACATTTCCAGTGTTAAAGGTAGCAAAGTGAAATCATCAGGGGCATTAAAGAAAACAGCATTAGAGAAAGGGATAGAAAAGGGCAGAAGGAAGGACAGGGGGATTTCACTGACGCTTCTGGTGTCTGCAGCATCCTGAAAGAGAGAGGAATGTTCATTTAGTCATTTAAGTCATTTCCACAATAAAGAGTAATGCTTGCAGTCCCTGGGAGAGGAAAGCATGCAAATTAGAAATGTAAAAAAAAAACAATCAATACATTAAGAATCATGCAACACATCATATGGCGGTCACCTGTGCATTCAATGATTTCTAGTCACTGAAAAACCATGTCACTTTTATGGAAGACTGCAAACTGTAATGAGGTAAAGGGTGACAATATGGCTGAACTTTGCCTTCCAATGCACTCCCCTTGGCCAAACAAAGCTAAAGTAGTTAAGCTCACTTTGGACAAGGTTACATTAGTGAAGTTCAGTTAAACAGCAACATTTTAATTTACAGCAGCAAAATACATTTTCATTTCAAACACTAGCTCAAGCAGCGTCCTGCCTTAAAGAAGGACACTAATATACATATTTTCTAACTGTATAACCACATAGATCCACATATTGTGGGTAAAGACAGCTTTTTCTTCTCAAAAGTAGCTTGTATGTGTCCTCTTGGATTTGAAAGTTCAGCTCAGCCTCATTCAATGCCCCTTCCCTAAGCATGACGAAATTGGCAAGACCCCAACATGTATTTTCTGTCAGGTGCTAGGCCCGTGATCAATAGATGAATTCTGGCTGTCCATAGCAGCTTTGTACCTCTCACACACAGCTGGTAGTGTTAGCATTGTAACGTTACTATTATATATAAGTGTTGCTTTAAGGCAGCAATGGGCAAGTTGGCGAATGGCAGTAAGAGGGATAAAGATCCATCACTGATATGTTCCCTGAGTTTCCCTCAGGATGGAGTGGACATCTAGAGGACATCTTATATCTTGATCTGAAAGTTGAAATCGTCAGCTGCTGTGATGCTGCTTCTTTTATTTATATAAAGATGTTTTTTGACATAAAGTAAAACTTTTGATCAAACTGCTTACCTAATTGTTTTAATGCACCATGCAACTTTTTGCTTTTTCTATAACATGCAAATATAACTGAGAAAACTCCTTTCCATGTTTCTTATCCTCCTATTTAATGTCTGTTAAACTAGTTTGTCCTTCAATACCCCAAAGAAGACTATCATGTGTGGAATGGATTACTGTGGCAGTGGTGAACATATGATCATGAGCTGTGCGTAGTGACCGGAAGAATGAGATTGCGGATACAAGCGGCTAAAATGAGTTTTCTATGTAGGCTGGCTGGGCTCAGCCTAGGGTGAGAAGCTCGGACATCTCGAGGGAGCTTAGAAGAGAGCCGCTGCTCCTTTGTGTCGAAAGGAGCCAGTTGAAATGGTTAGGGCGTCTGATTAGGATGCCTCCTGGACGCCTTCCTTTGGAGGTTTTCCTAGGTTGGGAAGATAGAGGATGGATGGATGGATTACTATGTGTTCATGCTATCTGCCATCTGTTTGGGAATTAAATGATTGTGGCGACCATAAACAAAGTTATCTCCATGGGGTTAACTGGCCGATTTGAAGCTTCAGTCACGCACACTGTTTGATTTGGGGTAAAGTACTGTCACCAGCCATGCACTTTGTCTAATGACTCCTCTTAATCCATTAACTAGGTAAACTCAGCGGCTGGTGTGAATTTGCACTGCACTCTTATGTCTCTGAGCTTACAAATTCAACACCTGATACACCAAAGAGCAGATCGATTGGAGATTGGGAACTCCAACACCTGGAAACCTGAGAATGATTAATTAAATTAAGACAAATGCACCCTTGCAAAGGTGACAACGACTGTGTGCTTTTCAAAACTTATTCATAGACGTTCTATGATACAGCGAAGGGAAAGGAATGAGACATTACTAAGGGCAACATTTTGAAATCTGTAAGTTTTAGATCCATCATAGGCATGTGATGTCTGGATTTTGAACTTAACTCAGTCAGCCACTCACTTATCTTATCGAATAGAATAGCCTGGGAGGGTTGTGAAAAATATATCCTTCAAAAATTGCTGATGGTCTTTGAAATTACACGATAGAGTGATAGCAGTGAGTGAAAAGATGGGTAGTGGAAATTAAAGGAAAAGACTTATATGTGCATGGTATCTGCATAATAATTTTGCATAATGAGTAAATGTGTGTTTTCAGTCTACATGGTTCTGCATGTAGGCATTATATAACAAGGGCAGGCCTATTTAGATTTTCCTGAGCAGATGTCCATAAAAGCATTAGGTCTACAGGGTTAAGATATGCAGGCTAATGGATATAGACTGTCCACTCTGTTAATTTAACTTGTTCAATTGTTTATCTATAGCGGTGTCTTCATTAAGTGCAGAGGGTTGTTAGAACTATATTTTGATGTCTTGTTTATCAGCACCACAGGGTGCTACGGCTTAGAGGTAGAGCAGGTCACCCACTCAGATTGAAGATAATAAACTGTGCCACTGGTGTGTGAGTATGTGTGAATGACTAGTTTCTTTTTGATGACGGCCACCTTGCATGGTAGCCTCTGCCATCAGTGTTTGAATGTGTGTGAATGGGGTGAATGTGACATTTAGTGTAAAGCGTTTTGAGTGGTCAGTAGACCAGAAAGGCGCTATACAAGTACAGTCCTTTTACCATTTACTATAAATACCTAAAAATTCCATTCAAAGAAAGTGTGCATGAGAGAGGTGTGTGGAGATATGTTAAGCTAGGCTAAATTTGACTCAAGAGCGAGTGTACTCCCTTCTAAAGTTCAGGGCCAAATCACTGAAGAATGCCCGAATGTGTTTGTGAAGATTCTCAGTCATCCAGGTTATAGTTGCCCAAGGGATGTGAAATCAAGGGCAACTGGACTTGGAAGGTACTGGAAGAGCATCTGAGAGGCAAAACCTCTTCCAGCATCTTCGACCTGTCCTGTTGCCCTTTTTTTATCCAATGCTCAAATAGTTCCTTGTTAGTATCGTAGTATTTTTGCTTGAAATTCCCCAGTAGTAAACCATATGAGTTAAATCCGTCCTTCGCCTTCTTAGAAAGCATTCCAGGAGTTCCAAATTGTCTCAGTGAGGGGTGTTAGTATGGAGGAAATATAGTGGACTGACAACAGCTGAGAGTACCGAAACATAAATCTGGCTAGGGGATTTTGGAGATAAACAACTCCAGTACATAAGAGAGAATAGGAATGCAAGAGCATCACAAATAAACCAGCTCACCCCGTTCTGTTGTAATTTTACTGTCTTACGGTACATTTCCTCTCCCATGTACCATACTTTTTTCTACTTCCTTGCCTCAAACCCAACATGCCCGAAGCCCCTGCTGTGACAGCCCCATCACCCTCTCTGTAATTGACCCATGTGGGAAAACGAAAGCTGCGAATGCCGATGTTTGCTGATGGAGGATAAAGCTCCCAGTCATGTAAACAACCACAGGCCCAAACAAACAACTTTGTGTTGCATCTGACTCAAACAGCCACATGGGGGATGGGGTAGGAAAAGAGGAGAAATAATGCTGATACTGTTCACATGGTCATTTGGCAGACAGGTGAAACAGTTGACGTGGCTCTTTCAAATCGTGCAGGAGACCCGCAAGATGCCAGCCAGACTTGGGTAAAATTATGTTTTTGTTGAGTTTCTGATCTTTTACACACTCATCAGGGTGGACGTTACTGAACAATGGCCACCAGCGAATAAGCTGGATAAATATTTAATGACAAAGCTGTGAAAATGATCAATGGATAGTGCAGCGGAGCCAAGATCCCCAGTCCGGATAGATTAATCACTGTAACTGAGAAAGTTCTAAGACTGATGACCGTTCTCCCATAAATTTCCAATTTGGGCCTTTTGAAATAAGTGATAAAACTCATATTGTGGAATAGTATTATGAGGTGGGAGGGGAAGGAATGGGTGCTATTTTTCATCAGGAAAAACTTTCACAATCTGAATTAATGATTAGAGACATAGGAAAATTCAGTATGTGTGGTAAACATGTAAATATAAGCTGAACTTGTTGGCTGAATGAGTGAGCGCATCCATATTATATACATTTATGTTTCTTGTTGGGTATTTATTTTTTAATAATTACTTTATTGTCCCCTTGGGGAAAATATTTTTTCCACATGTGGTGTATCAGGCTTTCCTCCGTAATACAGACACTCCGTGGGTGACCCTGTCAGATGGAGAGGAGCTGGGCTATAATTCAAAATAGCTCTTTCAGGTACATTTGGTTCCGCATTCATTCCAGTCACCCGCCATTCATTCTAGTTCGCTTCTCTCTAAATCTGGCTCCAAGTAATGGAAACTGGCAGTCAGGCTTCAGGTGCAAATATAAATGTCACTGCAATTACAGCAGAGAGAAGTCTGCAAACAAATAGCTTGTGAGGGTGTGTGCTTCTGTATAGGTGTGCAAGTGCATGCAGATTTTAGTCTAACATTTTGTTTATCGCAGTGCAGATGGTCATAATTCTCTCTCCTTTTCTGTTGTCTTTCCTATCCTCCTCCTCATCTCTATTTTCCCATCTCTGACTGACAGACTGACCTCACTCTTGTACAACATTCTCTCTCTGCCAAATGTGCAGTGCAGTAAATAATTTAAATACTAATCAACAGTTGTTTATGATGTACCTTATGTTCTTGATTTCATGGTACACTGACGGTACAAATACAATAATGTGACATTGCATCGGACCATTTTGTGGATAATTTTGTGAGAAGGTATTTGTTCTTAGTTTAGTGGGTAAACAAGAAAGAAACAAATTAAGTCTCAAGAATCTAGCTAAATGGGAGAAAATATATGTGATAGTCATAATATAATGTCAGATTATACATTTCAGAATTCTTTGCCCTCACTCTCGCCTGATCTAGATAAGTTGTATGGAGTTTGTTTCAAGGAAATTATCAGAGTAGAAAGGGCAGATTTAAGTGCCAACGCCCTCCAGATTTGGGTGCAGGTAGCAGCTAAATATTCCTACACTCATTATCTCAACTTCCACTTTGGTACTATTTTATTCCAGATTTTCAACATTGATACAAGATGTTATTTAACTATGTTCTATCTATCTTTTTTTTATTTCTTTTACAAGACTCCCTCTCCTTATTCTCTTCCAAAGTTGTGCACTTCGCTGACTCGCCCTGTGCGCTCCCATAATCTCTTTCTCAATCTCTTACCTATTTCTGTCAACATTTATTACCTGTTTCCACCTGTTTGAGTGTGCTAATGGTGCAGAGATCTGTTATCTGATTATAGGTATGCCAGACAGAGGGATGAATAAACATGAAAGTGCCGGAGCAGGTAGTGGCAAACGAGGCTGTGTGAGTGAGTGAGTGTGGGAATGCGGGCGGATATGCTAATGCAGTGGAAATGTAATGCAAATGAGCCTTTTGTTGAGCTCAGTGTTGGTATCAAACAGCCGGTTGTTTTTTTTTTTTTTAGCGTGATATTTTTTATAGTTTGGGCAGTGTACAGGGGGAAGCTGTGCTCGAGGTGTTGACCTCTGATAAGCATGGGGAGAGAAACACGTGAGGGAAAAAATAAAAATAAAAAAACAATAAAAAAACCCCCCACACATCCGTTCGCACACAAGACGACTGTGCACCCACCTCCTCTCAGCATGGCTGGAGCACATTAGGAATACTTAAAATGTCATTGGCAGTAAACTGAGAAAAGGATTACAGGGGTGTTAACGTGCCATTATGTACAGCAAACAAATCCACTACCCCAGCCTGCCTACCATAAAAATGCGTTGCTGTATGTGTTGGCAAAGCTGAGCACTCTAAATGGCATTTTTGATTTGGCCAGAAGACGCTCAGGCTGCTGTTATGCTAAACACAATATGCTGACCTTATCGAGATGATAACATGTAAATGGTAGCATGTAAGGCAGTGGTTCCAGAGTACAATCGCTTGAGTAACCAGTCACTTATTATAAGTTAATATGTTGCTTTTGCTCAGTAGTTTAACACAAACTTTTGATTTACTGGAGGACTATGTATGGAACGGGTTAATGCAACTACTGGAGTACTGCAGCCAGGGACAATCCACTACCCAACAGCATAGCAGACACCGTTGCTAAGTGACAAGTTGCTTGCAAGAATGGACAAGAGAGACGGAGTGAAAATGAGAGAGAGAAAGGGAGGGGAAGAGGAGCGGGAGAGGAACTGATTGGCTCTCTCTTAGGAATTCTGGCTGCCTCTTGGAGGCAGGATGGATGAGAGGGGAGAGAGAGGAGGTGTGGACTGATGGAGGAGGAGGAGGAGGAGGAGGATGGAGGGAGGGAGGGTAATTGCAGCTGATCATGCCTTACAGAAATGGATGAAAAACAATCTGAAGAGAGGCAGTGATAGAAAGAACAAGAAAAAGGAGGGGTGCGTCCATGCATCTAGTATTGATTGAATAGGGATTGTTTACACTCTCTTTCTGTCGTCTCATATGAAATAAATATGATCATTTCCCTCAACATGCCACGCTACTTGCAGAATGATTCTAAGATATTGTGATGTCTTAGTAACGTAGCAGCAACTGGATGATCAGGCAGCTGTTTAAAATACAACAGAACGTTTGGAAATAACTCCTTTTCAGAAGGAATAGTGCTTTTAGAAGATCACACCGCATGTAGAAGATCTCACATTTCTAATAAATGACAATGATTCCCCCTGATGAATTTTTCAGTCATGGCAGCAACTGAGCTGTGACAGCTTTTCATTTAAAAATCACACTATTTTTTGGGTGGAAAGTCAATTCCTATCAAAGGGTTTCTATTCCTTGACTTGGCCTGTTTCTCTATATAACAACCATGTGGTAATAGGCACTGTGTGTTCAATGTATAATTCTATTTTGTATGGAAGACAAGCATGAGGGAGTTTAGAATTTGATGGAGTGTGTTTGTGTGTGTGTGTGTGTGTGTGTGTGTGTGTGTGTTCAACTGAATAACTATGTTTGCCTTATTGGGTTTTATCTGATGTTGCCTTGCTGCTTGTAAAGTTTGTGTGTTAAGTTTCACTGTCCATTATTGACTATGAGGGTGTGTCTGACCCTCCATAATCATAAACAGCTGCACGCATGCCTGTGCATTCACAACCACCCAAACTTTAGTAATTAAGTATTTTTTGTCCCCTTGCACAGAGGTGTTACTCTTACATTGTGCCTATATCTATATATCTATATATCTTATCAGTGTAATACATAGTTAAAACTTCAACTTCTCTCTTTGGATATAGCCATAAACATGATTCTAGTTACTCATGCCGCTTTCCTTCTTTGTTATGTTGATTCAAAGAAAGTAAAGCCCCTCTACTGTAGCCAGATAGGTAAAACACTTTCAGTCAGGCAAATATGGCATTTTTCTAGAGGTTACATCACCGGCCTTTTGTATCAATCTAGGGTACAGCAAAATATAAATTAAATTTTATATGGATTTATAGTCTCTAACTAAATCCACTTCTTGAAATTGCAATACCTGATAAGGTTCAAAACGGTCACTGCCTATGTGTAACAGATTATAATTCCCGACGTGACCTTTGCTGAACTCGATCCTGATGCAGATCAAAGCTTGCCTTCTCCAGCTGCACTCTGGGTCAGCAGTTGAACCTCGGGGCAGTGCATTCATAAAATAACATGAAAAAGTCTTTTTCATCCATTCATGGATCCAAATGCTGCATCTAACAACCAATTATATGGAAAATAGTTGTTGGATGGGGGGACTTAAAGAGCATCAAGTTCAAAAGAAAAAGAGAGACTCCCAGCGACAAGAGAAGGACATGTGACATTGTAGAGGAGAGTGTAAAAGGGAGGAAAGGGTGACAGCGATACAAAAGGGAAAAATGGGACAGCAAAAAAGAGAGACATATTGAGTTCAAAGGTCTCTCTCTGTAGATGTTGGCTAAACTACTGGCCCAGTTATGTGACACAGTGGATGTTGAATCTTTTGGTTGTAAAGTCACATTGGGGAATTAAAAGAAACCTTGCTTCTGTTCTTCTTTCCGTCGTCGTCGAGAACAAACTGTTGTCTCTCTCCCAGCGGTCCCCCCAATCCGCACACTGCTCAGATATTCCTTTAGTCTCCGACAGCAGCGCACTTCACTTCCCTCTCTCTGTTGTGCACACAGTCATTCTCTCACTCTCTCTACTTCTCATGAACAAACAAAAGTACAGACATACATGAGCACCTTTCCCCCTGCCAGTGTGTGGCTCAGGTTTCCTCTGACTGCCTCCAGTGTCCTGCGAGATGTAAGTGACTGTTAAGCCTACAGATGGGCTGTTGCGATGTTAAGCCATTCCAGCTGTTCCAGTGATTGTCAACATGGAAAGTTGTCCTATAATACATAAGTATATAGATTACTGTATTTCTGTATTCCCATCTTTCCAGGATATTGAAAGCATGACGTCAAGTAATTTTTCCTGGCATAGTATATTATAGAGGTTGCTGCTAAAAGTTATCCCTGCAAGGAATACGGTATGGCTGGGATGATATTCTTATCTCCCAATATATGACACTTAATTAATAACAATATCATCTTTTTTTATTTTTAACAATTACTAAAAAGAAACACTCAAAAAGAGAATCACAATACTAAAGTATATCGGTTATTTTCTCCACCCCTACAGCGACTAGTCCAAGTGCAGGGCTTCTGAGCAAATGTGGGATTTAAAAAGATCAGAAAATATTTAAACTCTGCATTGTGGATGCACTAAGAGAAAGGCCTTAACTGCTAGACGTGTGCTGACTATGCATGTACCATTGCCTGCTTAATATTTGTCATATTTTCACAGTGTGTTCGGTTTTGGTGCAGTGTATCAGATTCATCACTTCCACACTCTGACATGAGGTTTTCTATCTTTGTCTATGCCCCTCCTCTTGTGTGATCCCAGAGGAGGACTAAGGGGCAAGGATGGTCACTAGTGCTGAAGTCTACAAGATGTCCATAGGGGGTAGATGATCATGTCAGGGAAAGCAGAGGAATGGAGGAGGTGAGGGAGGGATCCATTGCAGCTTATTGTAACCAATGTGTGCACTGAATAGGGTAGAAGTGGTGTGTGTGTGTGTGAGTGTGTATTGTGGGGAGGGACATCCACTGATGAGAGGTCATGGGAAGTGTCCTTGCCTGCCTATCAACAGTACACCACAGGGATTGGCCTAACACCACTTTCCACAAACCCTTGCAGTACTACCAGATGCCACCAAGTGGAGCTCTGAATCTGTGATCATTTGTTAGGTATATAGCGTACCCGTTTCTCCCCACACCTCCCCTTTCCATCCCGTCTCTTGGCGGAGAGCCCCTATCACCTCACCTAATTCTGTCTGCTTCATTTTATCCCGCACAAAGCTGACAAATTCATAGGTATTGTGGAGAAAGACAGCAAACATACGCATACACAGAGAGAGACCGGCTTGTGAGAGCTCATAGGCTTTACTTTTTTTGGAGCTTAGTGATGCAGTGGTAGATATGCATGATGTTTCAAGAGTCATTAAGAAGAACAGACAGAGAGTGGATGAGACCTTGGAGACCACTGGGACTGTGTGATAACCTCAGTTGGAATCCAACGTTTGTCTTGTAGACTACGGGCTATTTTCAGTGCAAGATATCATGTTAGCTCCAATTGGAAGAGCAGTATCAAGCAATAATAGCTGGCTTGTGTGGGTCCGCCATTAGATTTTCAGTTGCATTAAAATATTACATTATGTAATTAAGAGTATTTATAGCATCTAAACCACAACGAACGCGGTAGGAGGGATGAGACGTGTTTGTTGATGGACAACTGTCTGCAGTTCTTATTTGTCTATTGTCAATATGCATGGACACACATAATGTAAAGAAAAATATTCAATAGAAAAGGGGGTAGGTAATATATTGTGATTGTCACAGTATTAGGGTCTGCAATCTTCCCGTAATCCACTCATACTGTTCCTTATCTATTGAGTCATTTGAATACACTCAGAAATTATACTCTGTACAGGACATGGACAAAATAGCAAGCAGAATACAAGGTAATCAAAATTAGCTCTTTGCTAAACTCATGACGTATTTGTTTTGATATCAAACAGGTACAACATTCAACTCCATCTTTGTACTGGACAGCATAGCACTGTGAGGTGTTCCTGCACACACTGTACATACCCTGTAAACTGTCACATCTCTCCCTTGGCTGTGCATAACATACACAGCATAATGGTATTGTTCTACAGTTGAATAATTAGTTGCGTTTGTTATGAAGCACAACTTTTGCTAGCGTTATGGGCAAGCTATTGTTGTGTGCAGTAGTTGAAGATCCTGTTAAAAAATGAGATTTGGTCTTTCTCAGACGTTTTAGATTTTCATTCATATTTTTTTTACTAAAGTTTCGGGATCTTCAGTACTGTACGCATAGATGCGATTATTAATGAATTGTTTTGACTCTGCGCCAGTAAATAGTTTTACCTCGAGGATCACAGCAGTTTTATTTCACACATATTTTTCAAACAAGTTACACTAAACTGTTGTTTGCAAGCAAGTTTTGTTTTTTTTATTTTAACTATCAAATAATTATAAAAACTTATAAAAAGACCAATAGTCATTTATTTGTTAGGGGTTTCCTAAAGTGTTATCTTTAGGGTAGGGTTAGGGAGTTTAGCTGTGGATCTCCCTGCCTGAGTATCTCATGCAGACAAACTTAGTAACTTCTTTTAAATCTCTTCTTAGGACTCTCTTTATCTTATGGCTTTTTCTTAACTGATGGGTTTTGTCAAAATTATTTAAATTATTTTAACTCGAACTGAATTAATTTTTTATTACTGTTATGACTGGTTGTTTCTTATGTACGTGGCCATACGAGAGCAGGTGCGGGTGTGAATATTGACTTCCTCTGACATGTGGGTTCTACGAGACCTCAAAGCATGCGAGTGCTGATTGATCAGTTGGGTATCATCCCAGGAGTAAACACAGGGTCAGAGGTGGTCAATGTCATCGATACCTCTCCTCTTGTGTCTCTCAGTGGGGATGGTCCAGCGTAAATCTAGAGAGCTCTTTAACAATTAGACCGTCTGTTATGTCAATTAGAAGGATCCACTGGGGATTGAAACTGTTATGTGAGTTAATGGAGATCCCCTGAACAGCGTGATGAGGGAGGGTTAGTTCTGGGTCAAGGCATGGACTGGCATGTAATATCTGCTCAGCTAAATCACGGGATCATGCAACAAGAGCTGGTTACCTTACCCAGAGTAACTTTGAACAGGAAAAGAAAATTCCTAAATTATGTAATTTCATGCAAAGGGAGGCTAAGCAATGTACTATGTACAGGGTCATGAGCTATAGGGAAGCCTTACTACTATTATTAGTGTAGCATGGAGACTGTGATGTTACCAAATTGCCATGACTTGTTGTACTTACGCATATCTTTTAATGTGGCCAATACCACACAGCAATAGTTGTTTAAATATGACTTAGGTTCAACGGTTTACCATCTGTTATATTATCCTAATTATCTGGCATCCTCCACATAGTATTTAAAGTTTCCTCTGGGACAGAGGACGTCTCTTACTTAGATACTCAACTGCAGCAACTGATCTGCCACTTAACATCATACTGAGCAAACTAACACAATGGTAGTTCTATTTTATTAGCCTATCATCAGTTCACACGTAGGCTTATTACCATGTTAGTTGTAGTAAGAGATGCACCAATTGCATTTTTTCTGGCTGATTCCAATTACCGATTATTGAAAGGTCTGACCTGCCGATTTTTTTCTTAGGATCCCCATCAGCACCAGTATAAAAGTTGGCTATTCGCACTGGGGTGCATTCAATTGTATGATCATAATGAAACATTAATTATTAGATAAAGTTTGCATTTTCACTGGAGGGAGCTGTTTTGTTGCTACAAATAAAATCCAACTAAAAAAATTAGGCCATTTTTAATAAATATATTTTCAATTGAAAATATTTGAATCAATATCAATATTATTTATATAGCACAATTAAAACAACCAAGGTTGACCGAGGTGCTTCACAGGTTATCTTAAAATTGCCAGGAATAACAGACTTAACTTGAAGGAAATGCCAAAGAAAAGAGATGCGTTTTTAAGACTGATTTAAAACGTTCGAGAGTTGAGGCAGTTCTGATATGGATTGGCAGGTTGTTTCACAAGTGCAGTTTCAGTGCTCTGACAGGGTCTGAAGCTGGACTGGAACTTTTCATAAACATTATTATTAATTAAAGGTGTTTGCAGCTGGGTCTAAACTATTTTCTAGGACTTTAGATAAGAAAGACAGTTTAGAGACGAGCCTGAAGTTAAAAAGAACAGAGGGGTCGAGATTATCCTTTTTTAACAGGGGCTGCACAACAACATGTTTAAAGGCGGACAGAACATAACCAGAGACAAGACAGGTATTTATCAGTGACAAAATACATGGTCCAACGGTGTCAAAGACTTCTCTTATCAGATGAGAGGGAATGCTGTCTGAGGGACATTTTTTTGGGCTGAGATGAGGGACCACCTCAGATAGGGAGTAGACTGATATGGGCTCAAACTGATCTAGGACCGCAGGGCACAGGAGAAACAGAGGGATCATGGTCAAAGGACGGGGTTACAGAGGATCGAAGAGGAAAAATCTTCTCAACAAAGAATTTTAGGAAAGAGACACAGAGGTCCAATGCGGGTGTAACAGGAGCAGAGTTGCGGGATTTGTAATGGTGTTAAAGATATTACAAAGAACCTGTGGCCTGTGACAGTTGTTGGAGACCAGCTTAGAAATAAAATCAGATTTTGCAGATTTTACAGCTCTCTGATAGACAGATATTATTGTAGGATTTCATATCACACTCTGAGTTTATCTTCCTTTTGTGAAAGAGTACATTACCCTATTTCTAATATTTAATTTCTGAGTTCACCATATTGATTCAACATTTTCTTGGCCTTATTTTAGTGTTTAGTCACAAAGTACAGTAATCTGCTCACCTTGCTTTTCCCTTCAGACACCCAAGCACATACCTACACCTGTCTCTCTCTCTCTGCCTGTATCTATCTGCTCTGACATTATTTGTCAACAGTTTTATAAAAGACAACTTGTGTTACTTTTCACCCGCGTTTCCGTTTTCACAGCAGCAGGTGAGTCGCGTGTGGAGGAGGCTTGATGTTAATTACAGATGGAGCCAAAGTGGTATGAATGACATCAGCACAAACAGCTGTGTTCACTTTTGCTTTACCTGCTCTGTGTTTTAAAATATCCACCGTGTTTTCTTACTTCATACAAGAACGCATCTTTCTATGTGTTTCTCTGCAGGTGTGAATAGTGAGCGTTATGTCTTCCTCACTCCAGTGACCAAACAAGCTACAATATATAGCAGACTCATGGAAAAAACCATCAGTTATCATTCCTTTAGAACTGCATTTTCTCAACTGTAGAACTTGTGTAAGTGCAATTTGGCTGCGCTGTAGGAGATCAGCTGTTTGGGTCAGACTTTCAGCAGTTTAGAGACAAAAGAGACAAAATTTAGTGAGTGATTATGATAGTGACAACAAAATGCTTTTCACTGAGACAAAGGGATACTTTTTTGAACCAAAGTATACAGAAGAAGAACATTTGCAGAAGAACACTGAAGGGGCCGAAAGAGAACGAAAGAGAGGGAAACTTCTGGAGAAATTTCTTTACTGGTTGTGTGGTATGTTGTTTCAGTTATTTATAGGTAGGCCTATTTAGCGCCATCTTACCTGATGGTTGGGTACAGCAGTGCTCTTTAGCAAGTGTCTATCTGGCTTATTTGGTTGAGGTTTTATATAATCCTCTTCAGAGAAGTGATCACTGCAAATGCAGCAGTTGTCTCAATGCTGCATGTAAAGTGTTTATGTCTATATTCAGAGCAGATAGCCACAGCTTTCAGAGCCAATATCATTCAAAGGAACACAGTGAAATCTATATGGTGACCAGGACACGTCTTTGTTTGAACAGCCTGGAAAAAAGTTGTATTTCAGTCGGATCTTGCAACTTTCTTTCTTTGTCCTTTCTGACCTAAAAAGCTGATCTCCAGACCAGCCCGTTCTCACTCCCAAGTCATCACATATGGACGCATGGGCAAGAGCAAGTTTTTGACAGTAGAGGCAGATATATGATATCTATGATATGATATGATGGCGATGTTTCGAAACGCAAGCGTGTTATTTTGAAAGTGTAATCGGACGTTGCATATTTATTGTTGCTAACTTTAGCGTTAGTTGTATGTTTGATGTTGCTAAGCGTTGCAGATCCAAAACGTCAATAACTGACGCAAAAGGGCTACCCAAGTGGTTAAAAAGCAATGACAAAGGGACGAGTAGGGAGGCAGAACGTGTTGTCCAGACGCTTCTGTGCAGGTATAACTCTCAGTTTTTTCAAACTGGGGACAAGCTGACCGCCATTTACTGCAGGTGATACCCTATGGATAAATACCTCATATAGCCATACTTTAAAAATCCCAAACTATTTCTTTAAAGTTATAAAATGCGTGAGCTAGTTTCAAGCAAGCGACACTTCTTTATATGTGAATTGCTTTGACTATGTAAAGAGCTCTCCCTCGTAAAAAAAAAAAATCTACTTAAGCGTGTGTTACTTATTTGCTTAATAGTCATTGTGGTGTAGTAGGCGGTAGGTGGGTTTGATCGTGCTGTAAATCTATACACTGTGTTGGCTAGCCAGACTCATTAAGCTAATCTCACGCTGATGATTTCTACCGCATAACAAATTTGACTCTGTCTGTGTATGTAAGTGTGTGTGTGTCTGAGATGCTGCGTCTTACTTTCTGTGCATGTCTGTGAGTGCGTGGCAAATTGCCCTTATCCTAAAGCAAGTAAAGAATTTGCTGTTAAAACATCAGCTCCACAAATCTTGGACTATTTCCATGTCTAAGTTACCACACTGAAATATATAATAACATTATTGCAATATGACAGAAATTACAGTGTGTGGTTGGCATGGAAATGTCTCCCTATAATTTAACAGCACTTAGTTCACATTAACAATCATCTCAGGAGGGTTTGTGTGTGTGTGTGTGCGTGTGTGAGGAGAAATTTCTTTAGTGGCCAAAAGTGGAGTTAGACACTATCGGCTGTTTTTCAACCCACAACTTTCTGGGGATGTTTTTGCAGGTGCATGCAAACAAGTTGATGCACCGTATTTGCGTTATTGCATTCACATCAGGCTTTATTTTGCAATCGGGGCAGTATACAATAGCCATTATTAGGTCTGACAAGCCATTCATTACAATTACAATTACCAAAGAAAACGTGAAGAATTAAGCAAGGCAAGTGCAAGTGAAATTGATTGTATCACATAGCTGGTATCTGCAACTGCCAATTGATGACCTGGAGCATCAAGAGAGTCCGGTATTCAGAGAATGTACTGTATGTGCATATGCTTAGCGCTTTGCTGTGCATGTGTGTGTGTGTGTATGAAAAGTAGATGGAACGCGCTGGCACGCACAGGTACACACCAATTCACACACACGCACAGACATTCAGGTTGCTGGTGCTCTTTTGTTTTCCATTAGCTACGATTAAAGGTTTGTAAGGAAGTGTTGGGTAATTTGTTCAGAAAGGGTTTAAGTGCATTGTCACCTTTGATAAATTAGGGTGCATTCCATTTGTGTAGCAGAGTACATTATGTGAATACATGCTGAGAAGAGTACTTTCTGCACTAGTTTATTAACAGCAGCACAATGCCCTTGGTAACACCTTAAATGTGCATAGTTGCCTTTGGTTTCATTATGAGGTATCTTAACTATAATATAAATATGATCGGGATTATAGGCTCATTTTCATTTGGACTGTGATGTATTTTCACCTCTTGCTTTCGAATGGTCTTTGAATATGAAGGTGAGATGGATCTTTGGTAATTTTAGAAGAAAAATATGAAGCCAAGAAAAAAAAAAAAACAGCAGCAGCCTTCTGTTCAACCCCAACCTGTAAAAAAGAAAGCTTCTGTTAGTGTGGGCAGCAAGCAACAGGAGAGGAGAGAAGGAAAATGAGACAAACACTCCCTGTGTGCTCTAAGTGCAGAGAGAAAAGACGTAAAGATGGAGAGTCAAATAAAGCAGCGGAAATAGGGTGGGTGGCAGACAGAGGCGCCACTCCGACTGCGGTGGCCCCGGATTACGCGGGCATTGTTTACCTGGCGCAGGTTGCGGGTGACGCGCACATCATGCCAGGCGTTGTCGTTGAACTTGCCATTCACGGGCTCCACCAGGGCCTCGAATGCCCCCGAGCCCAGGTTGATGACCAGCCAAACTGCGCCGCTCTTCAAAGAAAGATTAACGTAGTCTGCCGACTTGCCAGTGTGCAGCATCAGGCCGTTGCGTTGCAGTGTGCGGAAGGAAAGCGTGATCTCGTCCGTGCTGCTCTGGATGGGCGTCAGCGACAGGTCGTAGCAGAAGAACTCATTGCCCTTGAAGGTGGCTACCGACTCTTCCTTACCTAGATGAAAAACAGAGGGAGAAAAAGACAACGGTTAGTTAAAAGAAACACTATATGAAGGTAGGATTACACCAATATTATGGTATGTTGAGGTGTAAATGTAAAAAAAAAACAGACTAAAACTGCAGTATGTATTTTATTTGAGCCCTTGGCATCAGTTTGTAAGGTGTAGGATATAAAGACCCATAAAGACCTCCACCAGATGGTACCAGCTAAACTCACATCAACTCTACTCGCCATTTTTCATTTTCTATTTGGCAAATCTAACACCTAGTACATTATTTTGTTTCACCTCTGGCCAGCTTCCAAGCGAGCTGAGGCAATAACAAAAGGTGACGTGAAAACACCGCAGAATACTGATTGATCAGAGAGAATCAACACTATTCACTGCATCATCATTGCACACGCCTAACGGGCTGTCCTGAACAAACCGGCCATGTTTAAATAGTTCAGCCAGAGGTTGTAAGATAGTAACTGTAACGATCCTCTCTGTACTTTATTTTTTTAAATCCTGCATTGTCCTAGGTGTGGAGAGGTGTGCCGGCACGTGTCGCGTGTGCGTCGAGTTGGAGATTGCTTCACGGCAGTTTCTTGCGACATCTCTATGATGACCAACTACATAGTATGGGTCCAATATCGGTAATGAAAAATGGAGTAGAGGTGAGTCGAGGCTAGATGAGGTTGTACCAAAAACGGTTAAGCGCCATAAATAACAGAAAGGACAGAAACATTTCACTCAGGAGACCGGTGTTGTTTGAAACAAAAATTCAACACTGATTGTTTTTATTTAAGTAATGTAGAAGTTAAGTCATTTAACTAACATAGTTACTTTAACCCAAACCATGATGTTTTCCTAAACCTAACCAAGTAGTTTTGGTGCCAAAACCAACATTTCACAACGTTAACTACTGTTATTATTGCTAACTTGGCCGGAAGTTACATAATAATTATTGACTTGACCATGGAGCCCAGCACGTCCAAAAACAACGCTGAAGGGGTACCCAGGGCGTTAAAAAACCAACGCCAGATGCTGGGAGTTCAGAGTGTGAGTGTGTTGGCTAGGGGGAAAAGTTTGTGCTCACTTTAATTTTCCATTTAACCCATGTGTGAGGTGAGTCATAGGCCAGTATGCAACCTACACAAGAGTGATGTGGAAGCTTCAAGCCTCCAGCGCACATACACTTACAGTTAAGTAGGAGACATCTGTTGTCCAGCAGTTAAACTTTTAATATTTACATTTTCATATAATAGATTCTGGATTTTTTAATGCTTTTAAAAATGACCAACTAGTTAAGTTTAACATTTTTTTGTGGATAAAAACTATATCAGACCCTAAAATTATTGAAATTATTATTTAAAGCAGAGTATTTTTTAAATATCCTAAAAGCCCAGAGGGAAATTTAATGAAAGCATTATAAAGTCAGATTCTAGCTATTAAAAGCCAAAAATATTGTCTCTGAGCAGGTTTACCCAGAACCACAGGTACTGTTCACAGGTCTCCTTTAATCAGCACTAGACTAACAATGAGGTAACCCTTTAACACTTATCTCTGCAAGGATCTCATGAGTCAAATCTTTGAGAGGAAACCAATTAGCTGTGGTTGTTGATTCCAGCGTTACAACATTTATGTACTTGTAGCTCTAATGCACACAAGACATGTTTCATTAAATTATGGGCAAAGTAATATTGGTTTTAGTTTACAAATAAATCAACAACGTATTAAAACACCACCACATCAAACAGCTTCAGTGTGGAGTGAGGCATCTGCCATGGAATAAAACAGTGGTGTGAGAGTGTCAGAGCAAAGCAAAGAGCTGGATTAAAATTAGATAGGAAGAGTTTTTTGGAGAAGAAAAGCAAATAACAGGAGAAGCATGAATGCCAAGACCAAACCAAGTAGTCTAAAGGAGCAATTCAAAGGAGCCAACCAAAAAGGGAAAAAAGTGATGACTGTCAGTCTGTCTGCAGCACATGGCCTCCTTCCACTGCAGTGAGCTTCGTTCACACACTACCAGTCAAAACAGCCAGTTTGTACAATGGACACATGTCAAACAGCAGCCTAACAGCAGCAGGGGAGGACACGGTGTGCATCTGTCAGGAACTGAACAAACACCTGCAGCTGTCACAACAAAACCATACCCCTGCAACACCACTCACAACAGAGACACCTCAATCACACCAGTCAGTTTGTGGACATGTAGAGCATGGGATTAGCATTGACCCCCCCACCCATATTATTTTCAGTGATTACATTCACACAGTCTTTTTAATCTATTTTGTTTCCACTCGTATATGCTTCTTCTTTTGGACATATCCCGTCTTTCCCCTGAACTTTTGCTACAGTCATTTATCTGCATGATCTCATTTAACTGCAGGATCATCTTAGCTTAGATATAATAATCAATAAAAAGGCTGATCCCTGAGCTGAATACCACACATCGTAAGATATACCAAATGGATCAGCTGCTTCTGAGGGCAAAATCAAACTCAGCGCTTACATGAATCAACTGGTTTCCCGGCATGAACTGTGATCTGAAGTGACACTCCACTTCCTGTGTTCGTTTGCCCCTCCCCACCTCTGTTTCCCTGGGGAGGCTGGTATCATCCTCAGGTAATGAGGTTTAGGGCTGAAACAGGAAAGAGAGGGGGCAAACTCAAACCGCCAAGAGGCCGCTGTATGTGTGGATCATCGAATCAAGTTTGTCCTGAAGTTCCATTACAGCAAAATCTCTCCAAGACCTCTGTGCATTTCCCTAGGGAGTGAGGCGGTGGTTGGCCAAAGGGGGTGGTCCGTTGGCAGACAGATTGAAACTCAAATCTCATGAGCGAGCGAGTTTGCCACAGGAGCAATTTTAGGTGATAGGAGGAGAGGGGTGATGGATAATAGTGTGTCTATTTGACAGCTGTGCACTTTATACTGAGATAGGACCATGGACAGTTCAGTGTGTGGCAGCCTACATAAGGCAAGCTGATTACAGAATTTATTTATCGCCATGTTAAGGAATAACTGAAATTATTCTTACATTTACATTACAGTGACTCATTTGGCAGACGCTTTTGTCCAAAGCAACTTACTTTTGAGGAACAACATACAAGCTTCAACAAAGCATCAATACAGCATATCTCCAACCGGCAATAAATACTAGTAAGAGCTGATAGCACATATGGCATCAATGGGTTATTTACCTATGGAAAGAAGTAAGAGTTTAAAAAAAATGGAATTAATACAAGAGTTAGAGGTGTTATAAGAGAAAGTGTTCTTGGAAGAGATGAGTTTTCAAGAGCTTCTTGAAGTTAGAGAGGGACGCCCCTGCTCTGATGGCGTGTGGTAGCTCGTTCCATTGCTGTGTCGCACCCCTAACCTTACCCCTAATGAGATTACTTTTTGCTAAGGGATGGCAAAGCCAGACGGTTGAGAAGGAATGTAAGCTTGTATCATGGAGTTTAGGTAGACGGGTGCAAACCCAGTAGTCACTCTGTATGCAGCATTAGGGACTTGAATTTGATTCGGGTCGCCAGTGGAGGTCACTGAGTAATGGAGTGACATAAGTCCTTTTTGGGATGATCAAAAACAAGATGCGCTGCTGGGTTCTGAACCATTTAAATACCATCTTAAATAATTCAGCTGGAACTGAATGATGGATTCATTAGTAAAATGTACCTACACAAGGCTGGGCTACCTGCCTGCCCATGCACTCAATGTGCATGAACATGTGTTTTGGGAGAGTGGCTTTGGAGGGAGGCCTGAAGGGAGCAGTTGGGATTTTTTCAGTTGGATACTTTTAAAATCTCGCTGTCTCTTGCTAGTTCCTCAAACATTACCTACCCTAGCTTTAAGTGACACACTAATTGCTATACTTCTGGAACATTAAAGGCGATGTTAGAGCTCACTTTGAAACAAACACAGCCACATAATATGGGTGCATGCACTCACATAAAAGAAAACATTGTGTGTGTGTGTGTGTTTGTGTGTCGGGTGGGGTGGGGTGATGAGGAAGTGAAGGACGAATGGCATCCAGACAGAGACAGCTACTTAAAAGAGCATTTTGGCTGAAATCGAAATTTAGAGCAATCTCAACTGAAGTGTGAATTGTCGTCGAAAAAAGGCATCAAAGGAGAGAGGGAGAAAGAGATGGAGGGGGGAAAATGACAGTGAAAAAAAGCAAATCCCCCAGGAGCACCCTCCTGGCGGTGCCTGCGTTGCTGATGTAGGAAGAACAAAAGCGTACCAAATGGACCACAGCAACCATTTTCAATTATGTATTAAGTTGGACCCCCTCCCAAAGTATGGGCTGTTAACGGTAAGCAACAAACAGCTTGTGATTGCTTCCATGAGCTCAGTGAGATGGAGCCGCGTACAACAGAGAGACACGAGCTGCAAACATAAAACTTCTTTTGTTTATGTCTGTTTAATGAATAGAAGGCTGAGAGGAAGAGATAAAGCTGGAGAGGATCAGTGAGTGACGGGAGAAGACTGGATATCGAGGTGCATTGTTGGTCACGATGCCAACAATGCACCTTGATAAATTCTTTTAAAATGGAGCCAGACGTAGACAAAAATACTGCCAAGCAAGTAATACATTGTTGCGTTATCCTAAAAAAGTTACTGTTTACATTTTATTTTACTGTTTAAATTCCAAATTGCGTGTTGGGTTAAAGTCACTTCCTGTATGCACCAGGAATTAGGTGATCCTCCTCCACACTGCGGAGCACTAGAAAAAACCCTCTTTCCAGATCCTCAGGAGAAACACAGAGATTACTTCAGCCTCGCCTTTCAAGACACAAAACTAATATAAAGAATGACTCTTTTCTTCCCTTCTGTGAGCACACTTCAGCTCTGTGGAAGGTGTGCTTGTCACTGTATAAATGTTTCTACTCGTAGGTCTACTGTACGTCTCTATCTCATCCCCCTCGCTCCCATGGCAGCGCTGTTTGTGATTAGATACAGAGAGTGCACACTTTTCGCTCCGATCAAATCTCTTTCCATAAAGCCCAAGAGCCGACGCTGTAGCCAGAGGTAAGACAAGACACACAAGCATGCAGCAGAGACTTAAGTGCTGTCAAGGTCTCAATTAACCTCACAGAAAGCCTTGACTACATTACAGAGATGACTCATTTGAAATGTAGCCACCCGTAATAGTGTCTTTATTATTAATTAAATGTTGAGCTGCTCTGGTATTTGATTTCACTGGTGGACAGACCTTTAGTAGTGGGTATTCGTAGGGGTCAAAAATTATACTCTCTGCGTCTAAGTAGAGCAATCGAACCAACAATTGCTCCATGACTAAGCGGATGTAATGAGGCAAGCCGGTGTTTGTCATCGGCCCACATGTAACCACTCGGCTTCAGCAGTCTTTTATTCACACTTCAAGCTGTGTCATCTATGCGTCAGAAGCTCACAAGCTTGTAAAATGTAACAATGTACAATAGACAAAAAGGTAAATGCAGACAGAATGATGCTGAATTACACTGCTGATAAAAAACAATATAGATGGAACTTCTGCTGGCTGGGTTATATGAGGAAGATATCTAAACAGCAAACCTCTACCAGCGTTTTTAAGGGCTGCTCACCAACTGACATCTGATTTCTCTGGGAGAAAAAAATACCACTTGAACCCAGGAATCAGTACAATATCACGACACCTTATTTTTCAAGTGCTCCTGATCCAACCTAGTGTAGATGACATCCAAAAGATGTTTCCTTCTTTCCCTCCCCCCTTTTGTTTACACACTGGATTCAATAATCTCAACCTCCACAGTCACCTCTGTCACAATCATTCCACCAGCCGTAGCTAAGGACTCTCCGGCAGCCGTTGTGTCAGGCAGCTTGGCCTCTGCAGCCCTGTGGCCTTCATTGTTCTTGAGGAGGAGCTTTATGTCTGTGAGCTACACAGTGAAAGCTCGCGGGGGAGGAGGGACGGAGGTAGAGGATGGAATTCCAGTCTGGGTGGAATCAATGCCATTGACTTGGACCATCAACCACACACACATCAACCCGTATAGTCCTGACAATCCCACTACAGCTTCACTTGAGATCCACATATGTTAAATAATCTGTACTTAAGCAAGGTTGATACTTTCAGCCTCCGCGAGTACGCTAGGGGATTGAACCGCCAACCTTCTGATTCGTTGGACAACCGCTCAGACGCCCCAGGCAGGTATGAGCATCAGGCTATGTAAATATGTATGCTATCTAGCTTTCCTGCAGCAACGCAAAGAACTGTGATCTATGGACATTTATAACAAGTGTCCCCACTTAGGAAAAACACAGCATCACAAGTGGTGATAAAATGTCATGAGAACGCAAATACAATCTGTGCTCATACACTGCCCCAAAAGTGCCATTTTAGGCTTGTCTTTGGTGGATATTACGGTAATAAAAAGGCAGTGCAGCATGTGTTATTAAATTGGATTCAGTTCAGAGTGAGGGAGAAAGAGAGCGGGTTTAATAAGATGAGCTGCATGGATAGCTACAATCAAACTTGTGTGGTGCATTAGTCAACGCATAATGAACCTTAACATACTGCTTTTTGGCTGATTGGATTACATATCGGGAGTAATTAGGTAGATTTAGGAGAATCTGAAAAGACGGAATGGAGAAAGACAAGTGTGTGCATGTGTATATGTTGAAACATCTAAAATCTAGATGACCACACGCTGGCAAATCCACTCGTCACATCACATTACCTCGCTGTTCTTACAAACACACACACACAAACACACACACATAAGCATGTAAAGTCACCCTCTATTAGGTTCAGACGAGTGCCATCCACCCCACAGAGGGAGTATCCGACAGCTTTGGAGAAACGATTCAACAGTGAGATGAGAGCGAGCAGTGGGGAACGTACGGGGCATATGAAAGCTTTGATGCTGCTTCATGAATCAAACAGGCCTGCTGGGTCCATAGACAGCGGCTAGTGTCCCGTGCTAGCTCTGAGGCACAGGCAAAGGCCTGTGAACTGCTTGTTTGCTTTTTAAACGTCTGGCCAGTGTTAAAGAACTTGCACACGCACACACGCTTGCAACAAAAACCCGTTATATAAGTACACAAATACACACATATGAATGCCCCAACTCAACTCCTAGGCAATGATAAAGAGCTCTGGCACACCCACAACATATCCCTCTTAGGTCCACAGCCATTTTCATGAAGTGTGCTGCAAACTAATGGAGAGAAATAAAGAGAACTGAGAAAGACAGACAGACAGACAGACATAAATGAATGAGTGAAAGCACAAAAAGGAAGAAAAGCCAGGCAACACGCTGTGAATGAGGGAGAGGGGACAATGCAGATTTTTAAAAGTGGGGCAAGTTCCAGTGTCAGAAGGTGGTGGGGTAGGGTGCAGAGAAAGTGCTGAGGCGGGATGATTGATCGATTGCTCAGATCTCCGTGCCCCATCTCGGCTTTATGTTTCACTCCTCATGGATTTCACCTTCTTTGTCTCCCTCATGCATAAATCTGTACTGTCAGCTGTCCTTAACAAAAGCATATGTGGTATTCTAAGCTCAAGCAAAAGCCAGTGAGATACTCCATTAGCAAAGGCCAGTCTTTTAAAATCTGCTGTTTACTGGCACTGTGATGGGCTTGGCAGGGTCATCCCAAAATAGCAACATACAGTATGTAACCAGGAAGGTATGCATGTGCTATTAAAATACATACAGTGTATATCACTCAAATGAACCCGGGTTTGCATTCATGAGGATGTTGATCCTTTATTTATCTCAACCCCCCCCCCCGTGTCCAGCCCTGACCTGGCCTGTGACGCTGTCTAGTTAGCTGTATTGGCAATTTGTGGATACATTTATGGCTCTCTGCCTCCAGTCTTGTGTAGAGCCATTGACCCAAGGCTGAAATAGAGAGACATTGTTCCCCCCACCAATCCTCTCCACTCTCCTTTCTCTGCACAGCTGGTGATTACTGTTCGTATCTAACAATGGACTGATTGGGATCCGGTAATGAAGGAGCTATAATTTGTCTGCCCAGCTCATTTGCTGTAGGCCAAAGTTCTTTGTTGCACTGACTATTCCTTCTCCACTTAAGAGGTGCTTGTTGAGCCATGGTGAATGTGCCATCACACCATTCACAATATTTGCGTGGTCCCGACAGATGCTGCCAAAAGACAGAGAGTGTCAATATCAAATGAGCTGTCCACAGCGAGGTAATGGATGAGAAAAGTTGTTCAAGTTGTCTCCATTGTCTTTTTTACGTACTGGATTATTACAGACACAATATAATATAAAATATTTTTACGATAGAGCCTTACAATTCCTGTAGATGATCCAGGGCTACCGGACTGGAACATTATTTTTATTATATGAGGTAACTTGTAGCGCAGTGGGAACTGTTCTAGAAACGTTATAGAGAGTATACTGTATGTCCAAATTTAGTTCAAGACATTGACACATATACAATACTTAGTTGATTTTATCAGTCACTTTCATGTGATTTCATTGTTTTGACATTGCACTGTAAATTGTAATTATGTGCCATTCAAAACACCCACTTGACTTCATTGAGTAAAATGTACCTACATAAGGTGTCTATAGGCTTTATTCTAACCCATGACTAAGTGTGCAGGTGAAGGGCATGCATTTTAAGAGCCCTTGGCATAAAGACACTTGATTAGATCTTTTTTGCTCTTCCACCTTTAAATGTAGCTGCAGGTCACATTTTAAGAGTGCACGGTTCGTTTTAATTTAATCCCTTATGCCGTTGCTTTGATTGACAGTATTTGAAGGTCGCTGGAGGAGCAAGGAGTGCCGGTGAAAGAAAAAAAAAAAAAGGAAGTAAATCTTTCCATAGAGCTGGTAGGAACAGAATCATGTGCGATTTGCATACTAAATCAGTTCTTCCTGGGTTGACCGGTACCGTAAGTTGGGTCACAAAACCCTGACATGACACTGAAAACCAGGTGTGTGTGCCGTGTCAGCATTGTGTGTTGAGGGCAGGGTGGAGCTTAGGTTAGACCTTCTTGACTCGCCAGAGTTTCCACCTAGTTTTTTTCTCGACACAGTTTTGCCTGTCCCCTGTTTCTCGCAGTCCTGTTCTTGAGGATAATTTCAGGTAGTAAAGGATATGACTTAAAAGAGATAAAACAGTTGCCTTTAATTGTCTGTCACCTTGGAAACAATCCATTTCGTAACCGCGACATCAGACACCATAGCAGCAGCCTCGAGACTCCACTCCACCTCTCTCTTCACTCTGATATGCACTCTTTCTTTATCTTTCCCCTTCTTTTTCATTTTTCCTCACTTTTTTTCTCTCCTACTGTGGGTGTTTGGCACATGACTATTATCACAGTGGAGGGCTCAACCAGGACACATAGAAAATGTCAAGTAAACTGACACTAACGTTAGGCCCTTGTGCTCATAAATGGCCGGCTCCTTAGCAAACGGGGAGCTGACTGCAAGACAGGCAAAGTACATAATAAGCCCTATTAACTTGAGCCAGAACATGCCCTTCACTTGAGCAATGTGACCACCCCCATTGTCAAGCTGCACTTACCCACATCATGTGCATTGTACTACATTACAGAGTGCCATTATTATATGAAACTTCTTTCTAAAATGTCTTTTCTGTTCAATGTGGGATTAGGAGGAGGGCAAAGTGACCTAAACACATTCTTGTGAATAAACTGTGGATTTTGTGCACACACAGCTTGCGTGATTATTCATAAGGAGGATTTGTGTTATTCTTAAGAAATTAGCAATTAGCTCAGTTTGTTTTCATGCTGTTTGCTCGTTGCAAAAGCATTTTTAGCCGTTGCTCTTTATTTTCTCCAATACTACCTTCCTTTGGTGTGAATGTAATAATAAATATGGTGGTTTATGGTAGAGGGAGGGTCATGCATTTTCCCACTATCACTCAGGGAGTCTCAAGGAAAAATATTTGTAGCTCTGGGGAGGGTCAAGATAAAAAAAGAAGAAAAAAAAGTTACTGATAAACAGTCCTACAGCTGTTTGCAATTGCCAAGTCGAGGTCATTCTTCACCACAGGTCCACTGTTCTAAACAATAAATAGGACTTATTTCCAAGATACTGTAACTGTGCACTTCCTTTTTCACATAGATAGCTGGTCATCACTGATCATGGTAATGTCTGTTTACATTAAACGCAACGACATGAAAGAAGCATGCGAAATACAGAGGTATGGATTTCTCTGCCTGCAGCTCCAGTGAGCGTTGGTTGGACTTGGCTCATTAACTCTATATTGAAGTGTGGTGGAAATATCTCAGCGATGACACAAAACCATTTGCATATTTGCACTTTTGTAAATAGCAATCACAAGAGCATATGGTCTGCCAGTGTAACTCACACTCCTGAAAAACAGATTAGAATGGTATTAAAACGTAAACTGACTGCCTGAAGAGAAACACATCACAGTTAATGAAATGCACACACTTGCACAATTGATCACAGATTACTGTCAGTAAAGCAGAGGGGAGAAAGTGGTGTTTTTGCATTTGTAAGGGTGCCTAGAGTCTGATTTCTTGAAGGGGGTGCTTAGTTATTGATGATCTGTATGTGACGTAGGACGTAGACTAGATAATTATCGTCTATTTACTCCCCTCCAGTGATGCCTTTGACATGGCCAAGTATTTCCTCAACTACAATGAGGCATATGGGAAGCAGTCAAATGTTTCGATTAGTGCTGTTACATTAACATCTCCTACCAACGGGCAAGGGTGCCTGTGTTAGGGTTGGGTGATGTCTACAAAATTTCCATCGGACGATGTCTACATTGAAAAATCGGGATGGACGATGGCATCGGGTCGTGTACGTTGAAAACTTGGTAGGCAGATAAGTCACGGTGGATATTTTACAAGCATAAAACAGGGTGCAGATGTGAGTTTCGGTTGTCTGATAGGCTGCTTTTATAATCACGATGCCTGCTTAACCATCGCCCATCTGTCAGCCATCGCAGATAGACGATGCCATTGTCTATCAGCCCAACCCTGGCCTGTGTAGAGAAGAATGTACTTACATGTGTCGTGGAAGTAGAACATGACTGTAGTTCCCCAACATTAGAGTTAGCAGTAACAGAGACGACTCTACAGTCCATAGAAAATTCCTAATTGGGAAACAACTGTAGTAACACAATGGTAACAATGAGGAAGCTGCAGCACCCTCTATTGACAGGGTGGAGTACAGCGTGCAAATTACATGTACAGACTAGTTAATGGGCACTATTGTTACTATATGAAAAAATAAAATATTCAGAAGATGCTCTGGTTCATTTTAGTCACCATCTGTTTGCATTGTTTTGTCACCATTATAGGAGCTACATTGGTGTGATGCGCGGCTCGGCACTTACAATATCTGAATAATCATGTAGGCTATGCACAAATCATCCACCTGCCGCCAACCCAACTAATTATTTTCTCAGATTTATCCCACGTCCTTGTAGCTTTCCGGGTGATTTCTATATTGTGTACTGATAAATGAGTGTTTTCTTTAACGGTTTACTTTCATGATTAGAGAAGCTGCTGTCAGTCTTTTTAAACGTTTCCATGGCCGCAGTAATGTCACAGGAAATACCGTGGGACATTTATACAGGAAAACTAAAAACTGTAATTATAAACTTGACAGGACAGACAGAGGAAACAGAATTCAACTTTTAGCTTCTAAAAAAATTTAGATGCTCCGATGGAATGTTTGCATGTCGGGAGATTTAAATATAAATAAATATTATGCTGCTGTGCCCCATGCGTAAATGCGCACAGTTTCTCTCTTAATGGGGAGATGTTTCACTCCCGAAATTCACAAACACACACATAGGCTCAGAACACAAAAAAATAAGGTACGGTCAAATTTGAGCATCATGATCCAGCATGGTGAACCTCCTAATAAGGCATTCAGTCCACCGAGGAAGAGTTTTAATAAGCGAAACTTGTTGCTAAAGTGGTTTGACCTCTTGATCTCAGTTCAGAAAAACTGTGTAAATGTCCACAGAGGAGCTGGAAAACATGGCTGTTGCAAACAAGCAGAGAGTTTGGTATGAGGCAAGGAAATGAGGATTTGACATTGTGTATCTCACAACTTTTTAACTATTAAACAAATAAGGGTGACATGTCAAAACTGCATTGTAACAAACAGGGATCCGGAAAGCCTTTCGACAACCGACCGTTTTGTGTATTTACCCCAAGAATTTGTACCCCGCTGTGACTCCAGTCGAATCTTAATGAAACCCATAGGTAAAAAAACCCAAAACAAAACAACTCAATGTTGGAATGAGTCATTAAGTGTAGGTGGAATTGAAATGTAGTCAACTAAACTTGCGAAAAACTTTTTTTAAACTGTCATATCAGAACAATATTCCCAATATTATGACAGATTATCACCATATTTGAAGGAGAATGTGAAATTATGAACTTGGAAGTTTCTGTCTGGTCAAAACAAAAGAGTGAAAAGAAGAAGAACGCTCACTGTTTTAAATCACATGTTATGGTTTTAAATGAAATGGCTCAAGAAAATCAACATTTTAAAAGGTCGTGCAAAATTCACATCAAATACAAAAGACAGGAAATGTGTAAGGACTAACTTTTCCTCTCTTGTCAAATCCTAAGCATCACTTTTCAAGGTCAATACAGGCAAAGGCTTCATCATTTAAAGCAAAGGCTACCGATGTCAGGATCAGTTATTTCCATGAGCTTGAGGACTGCTGGTTCAAAAATATTTATTTTAATGAGAAAAAGGGAATGAGAAACACTTGGCTCCTTCAGCAACTATACCGTCACCATACCCTTGAGCAATGATTACAATTGCAGCAACTTGGGAGGAAAAAACTATGGTTCTACAGGCCGACTCAAGTAGCATGTTTGGAGGTTTGCAAAAAACTCTGTAAACATTTTGACTCTAGAGCTATTTTATTTTACAAGTTTGCAGGTCATACTGCAAACCCCTGCATCTTTTAAAACAAAGACAGTAGTTTGTTGCTTAATTTTGTGTGGGAGGCAAAAGGAAATATTGTACGCACGTCTGACAAGCTACCTATCCGTAGCAGAGCCCTGCATATTACACACAGGTTCCGCTTCCCCCTCGTGTCAAAGCGGGTGTCAATGATTAGAACTTTGATGAGAGGATAAGGTGTATCTATCCTTCTGGTCACAAAAAAAGCAAAAAAAAAAAGAAATTGAAGGTAAAATAAATACTATTATTCATATCTATATTTTGCAGATGCTTACTTTGACAGTATAGGAGATGCTTGATCATCAGCCAGCACCAGCAAAGACTTAATTTATTTTGTTCAGTAAATATTGTCTGTTTATATCTATATCTGTTAAGTCTGCTCACTCTTAGACTGACAGATGGAGCAAACACTTTTAAAAGAGGCGTAGTGGGCGCACTGTGAGAAGGGCTAGTCTATGTTACATTACTCTTACAATATATTTTTTACTCTATTAATTAAAATGTGCGTCCCCCTGATTAAATGCATGTATGCTGTGAATATCAGTAATAAAGCTTATTTATTCACTGTAGAAATTCAGAATGTAATACATTTTTTTGAGAAACAGCATTGACACGATAACATTTAAAAAAGTGCTGCCACTTACTTATTTTCCACTTTGAGCACTGTTTGTTTTACATTAGAGTTTTTGAGGTCACATGGTTGTCGTAAGAGTCAGTTACATGAGAGGTATGCGTTGTGAAGCAGCCAGGGTAGAGATAGGTAGGCAGTAGGTTGACTAATAAATAAGTGGTGTCAGAGTCAGCCCTCTCTGTTCGGGTATGGTTGCTCACAGGTGTGGCGGGGGAGGATGCTTTTTGGAAACAATAACTGCTACACAATAAAACCTTGTATTTGGCACATCTCCAAACAAAAACCAGCTCCATTAATACTGACAGTCATTACCCAGAAACCATGTGGAACTGTAACACACTGATTGTTCTCATTACATAATTCCATAGACCCAGGGTTAACCTGCAGAAAAAAACTGAAAATAACAGGAAATAACTTGACAGCTTGCAAAGATCCATATTGCGCATCTGCTGTTGATTTGACAGCTGTAGGTTCTGAATTGTGAGTGTGTGTCTCGTGGGTAGACCTGTCTAATCTCTTTACCTTCGCTGACCCTACAGCGGGTGGTTACCTGTATTATATACAGCCTCAGAATTATGACAGTTGCGTTGGCATTTTGGCAACATCAAACATGTCTAACTTAGACAGGACCCCCCC
>JAPMOB010219830.1:0-30548 GCA_029875015.1 Lepomis gibbosus | reverse complement strand
CACACACACACACACACACACACACACACACATCTGGTGCAGTTAGAATCTAAATCCAATTCTACATTTCCTGCCTAATGGAGATAACAGCCCCAAGTCACAGCATTAGGGTAAACTTAAAAAAGTAAGCGCACTGATTTGGAAGTATTGTTGCATACAATACATTTCTGCTATGTCCAGTATGTCTATTTAAATAATTCAATGTTACAGTTTCATTTCTTAAACACTATAATCAGACTTTTCAACTAAACTTTCAAAAACATCCATTTTTCAAAAAGCACACCCATTTCTCTAAACTCTTCACATAAATCCCTTCAACTCTCATCGCCTTCACCACGTGGACATTGAGAAAACTAACATTCAAAATTGTTTACTCAATCAGCACAGGTTGAGCTCTGTTAGCACACAGCTACCCAGGTGGAGACACAGTCAAAATTAACACACCAATCAGAAGCTTCAATAGATAAATAAAAGGGCCGGAGTCAGTTCATTCAGTTTTGGAACAATGGATCCAGAATAATCTGAAGGAAGAGGTGCAGGACATCAGAGAGGAGGAAGAAGAAAAAGAGGAGGAGGAAGAGCAGTATAGAGGGGAGGAAGAGGTGAAGGAAGAGGAACCATAGGAGTTGGAGGAGGACATGTGATAGGAGGAAGATGAGGAGGAGGAGGTGAAGAAGGAGGTGGAGGAGGAAGATGAGGAGGAGTGGGTGGAGAAAGAGGTGGATATGAATATAGCGTGTTTGGGGAATTGGGAGAGAGGTTGTGGATTTGTGTTTAGAGTTTCAAGAAAAAGAGGCATCATAAATAGAAATGTGTTTAGGCAATCCAAAAAAATGTATTATCCGTTATTTCATATTTCTTCAGTATTACAGTTCAAAAATCAGAACTATATGATTATATCAACTCTTTTTATTATTACTTATACTTTATTGCAACCTGCATTAATCAAAACTAAAGTCACATTGTCAAAACTCACTCAATCAGCCAAACAGAAGTTTATGTGGACCAAATTGTGATTAATGTTTCATTGCTTTCACACAAAATGCATTCAAAGACCACTTTCTCTGAAATCCACAAACTCTTTTCTCATTATGATTCCGCCACCTGCAAAACACTGTATATCTGCAGCATATTTTTCAAACACTGAAACACTGTGTCCAAAACGGTTAAAAACACATTCAAAACAGAATGATTGCAAATGTCCTGCATTCTTGCATTAATCATACTGAAATGTATAGAACAGCAGAATAGCAGAACGTTTACAAACATTTTATGTTTATGTCTATGTGCGTAGAGAAATGTGTATAGTGCTTTGAATGTAGTTTTACTGTAAAACTGCAAGCTGAGTGTAAGGCAGGAAATGTACCTGTATTTTAACAGGACTGGTTCATTGGTTGGTGCATCAAATACAGGTTGTGTTCACTGTATCTCAGGTGTCAGTGTTACTGTGTAAATAACTGAGAAAAACTATATTGCAGCACTGAAATTTCAGGAACTTTTTTTTCACAATTACTGAATGCAGAGATATAGAAAAAAGGATATTGAAGCAAATTCCTGTATTTCTGAGTTGTCCTGTACAAGCAGTGCCAGTTGTCCTGTATTTCTTATGACATATACTAGTACGGTCAATAAAATGAAAATATGTTACAGTTTTTTTCAATTACTAAGATGCAATGGTCAAAACTGAAGCCACGTTTTCAAAACTCTTCATGCGTTACCGACAAGCATCCTGTCCAAACAGTTAATTTCACCTCTAAAAGTCACTCAAACCACCAAAACGCTTCATACAAGCCTCAAAATGAACTCATTCAACCAAAACACTGGCAACAATTCTCGCTCAGAAAGCATACAATCTCACTCATAACACAATGACCTACAAAACACTAATAACAGGGAGCGTTACATAAATTTGATGAACTTGTATCTTCGAAATATGACTTTTTCAGTATTTCATTATAGAAAACATTTATTCTCAGTCACTTGGGTCATTTCTCTGAATTGAAATTCTACTTGTTCAACCTCCACATCACCAAGTCACTTGTGCACATCATATGTAAAAGCAATTTCTCAGTCTTTTGAGAAATTGCAAATTCCACAAGCTCTGAAACATTTATGTAAATTATGTACAATTGTCTTCTGTTTCCTACATTATCAATTGCTTACTGTATGTCATGTTGATCACAATGTATTACATTTGCATACTCGTTCTCTGTTGAGCAGTCTTACCCCCCAAAACATCTAGTCACAAGTTTATTGGAAGTCACATGGAAAATGGTTGAACACATCATAATCTGATTTTTTTTTAATAAATATGTCTATTAGACTTTTTTTGTAAATGTGACCTACAGTAAATTTATGGAGATATCTATTGTGCTGTGATTAGGAATCTGTGGCCCAGTACAGTAACAAGAACGTCAACCTGAGGGCTAACTGTAAGAATAATATATTTTCACTTTATTGGCTGTCTGTAGTATATATAACAAGAATGAATCAGAAATGCATTCAGTAATTTATTTAATAGTAATGAAGTTACTGAAATTTCTGTGCCGCAATACAGTTTTTCTTAGTTGTGTAACACTGGTACCTGAGACACGGTGACCACAGCCTGTAATTGATTCACCAAACCCTTGAACCAATTCTGCCAAAATACAAGCACATTTCCCGTTTTACACTCAGCTGGCAGTTTTACAGTAAAACCAAATTCAAAACACCACACACATTTCTCTACGTACATAAACGTAAACATAAAATGTACATAAATGTTCTGCTAAAATTTTCTATAAATCTGTCGATCTACTGCAAAAACGCAGGATATTTGCAATCATTCTGTTTTGAATGTGTTTTTAACAGTTTTGGACTCAGTGTGTTAGCATTTGAAAAAAGTGCTGCAGATATACAGTGTTTTGCAGGTGGTGGAATCATAATGAGAAAAGAGTTTGTGGATTTCTGAGAAAGTGGTCTTTGAATGCATTTTGTGTGAAAGCAATGAAATTATATATATATACAGCATATAGCTGTGTGTGTGAGAAGACAGCTGATATTACTGAAGGTGTAAAAAGCATCAAAATATGATGATCTGTTTGTATGATGACAAGCGCAGTCTCCCTGTTACACCTGTGAACATGGCCGAAGTCACAGCTCCGTGGTTTCACTCTGTGACACTCTTCAAAGTGACAGTTTTAACCCTCTTACCAACTCACTGCGCTAAAATCTTTGATATTGAAATGCTGCTGTTTGGGCTGCGTGAACGTCATTGTTGATCTGAGCCAATTAGAGGCAGAGGAGGGCGGGACTTCGCCATAGTAGGGATTGGCAAATTCGCATCCGGCATGATACATAGTGACTTATGTCTGTCCCTCAGAATTCCCATGATGCATTACGGTAAAGGGAGTTTTGTTAAAATTTGCTAATAAGTTCCCCATTTGTTTGAAATACAACCTTTACTTAATGCTTTATTTTTAAAAATGTGTCTGCTTAGAATATAGTGTTGTTTGTTGGCAATTGTCATTCTTGTTGTGATTTACAACTGAAAGCAGGAGTGAAGGGACTGTTTCATTTCATAAGAATAGCTGATTTTGTTGTTGTTGGAAAGGAATTGTACAGTGTACAACTTACTCGTCCAAATGTGTCTACAGTGAATTGACACAGCCTGCCCACGCAGGGAGCCCCCCCACCCAGCTGGGGCTCTGGGTCGGTTCCCTACATAGTACAAAACAAATCCTGATCTATTGGTCACCTGTCACAACGTATCAAGCATGTTGCAAGAAGGAACACATCACCAAGCTTGTCTTGTTTTCTCAGAAATAGTGCAAAAAAGATCTATTTTAAATGGATTCTATCATTCAGTGTGATTTTCATGTTATTTTGATCTCTGACGTCAATATTCACTTCTTCATGTCTTCTTTTAATATCGCTTCTTTTTCTTTGCCATGAACGTGGTTTGTTGCTGGGAGTGGGTGGATGGGATGGTGATAAAGGTTGCTTGACGAGAGCTTCAGACATCTGTGTTTCTGTAACATTAACTTGGGACTGTACCTCCAACGTGACAGGAAGTCAGAGCTGCTACGTCTTCACATTTTGTTCATAATGTTAGTTCATTTTTGGAATTTTTAAAAACTAAAGTCCTGGCGATATCTTAGACATTGCATCTTTAAGTAGATTAAGCTCATACAAAATGTTGAGAATTGTTTTGGTTATTTGGGTGTGTCTTGTGTCAGGAAGTGACTAATCAAATTTGATTGCAGTGTGGACTTGTTATGTAAACTCCAGGGGGTTCTCTTTTGTGCTCAGGATCAAAAGCTGTGTTCTCGACAAAGAAAAACTTGACTGCTGCTGCACCCTGCATGCATTCATTTTTGTGAAGGAGGTGGATTTCAGAATAGCAAACACATTTCTTCTCTGTTTGATCTCCTTCGAGATTTATTTGCTTTATTTGATAACTCTAATTGTAGAAATTTCGTAAACCTTTCAATACGATTACTTTTATACTGTAATGTATAAAATATAATCAGCTACTAATTAGTTAAATTAGATAAATCAAATAATCATCACGTGACTTTCCTAATTACTCCAAAGTAACAATTTACATCCCTTGTTACATCCAATTCTATCAAAGAATTGGATGTAACAGTCACTGTTACTGCTAGTCACTAAACTAGGTATTAGAGGGTAAAGAAAGGGTTGTGTTGCTGATTGAACTTTCACAAAGATCCATATATTCTCATAATGCATCATTATTTGTTATAGCATTGCCAAATGGTCTAGTGAAACCTTTTCCTACTTCATTGATAAATTGTTTCTTTTACAAATATCTGAGTGCAGCATAATGTTCATATTTCCACAGCTAACCACAAAAATCCGGATATGACAGCGCAGACTCAGGAAGGTATCCTACAATGCAATTGCTACACTTCAAATGTGCAAAAGAGCGAATGCATTAATAATTGAATCATAATATATAGGACACTTGTGAATGACCTTTCAGTGTATAAGCCTAGAATGATGCGTTAGTATTTGTAAAAATAGGGGAAATGACTGCTATAACACAACGCTCTAATCGCACCTCAAACAATGTCAATAGCGATTACGCAGCATTTTACCCCGGACAAATCAAGCCTATAATGTAGCCGCTCAATCAAGTCAGGGCTCAACAGAACTGTCTTTAGATAAGTTCCATATTTAGCTGATGCTGCGGCTTGGATGTCCAGATGTGATATGTGCTATGAGCTATATCCCACATCAGGAAATGAACTGTAGCTTGGTTTCTGGGCATGGCCACCTGCTGGAAGCACAGAAAAGTAAATCAATGTCCCACCCTCTCTGCAGGCTTATACTGTTGACTTCTGACAGTACAAGGAACACAATTGATTTTACCATTATTAAGTCACCTGTAATAGACTGGAAATCACTTGCGATTTTGTACACTATCTTTATTTATTGTTGCTGTGCTGATCAGAAAATTAACATATGTACTAATCCAGTGCTGGCACTGCTTGTACAGTTCATTGTGCTGCATGATGGCTTAAGAGACCGTAGATCCTTGAGTAAAATACAAAAATACACTTGTCTCATGGGAGTCGCATATTTTCATGAGTCATTGGGTGTTACTGAGTCAAAGTCATTCTGAAAGTGGAAAAAGTACAGCACATATACCAGGCAGCATTATACCAGGAATATGAAAACCACAGAAAAGATTTGACTATGATGGTTATGACTTTGTGTTTCAGGCTTCCATGTTTCTGGTCAAACACATCAGACCAGAATGATTACCCACATGGTTATTATAGACTACTTTGTGGATTGAAGTTGACTTGGCGCTGTATGATGGTGATGCCCCACATGCTTGCACCTCCACCTCATAAGTGACTGAAGAGTAATGTTTGCATGATCCAGCTCAAAAGAGATAGCAGATCACTTCAAAAGGCTTATCAATAGCTTTGACTTAAATTCCCTGCAGACCTTTGGTGTACTTTTGAACTTGAGTTCTAAAACTAAATATTTGGCATCTGAACTCTTGTTAACTAATCCCTGCTGGAGGTCAGTATGCACACATTTCTCACTTTTTCATCGCAAGCTGACTATAATTCAGTCATGCTGTCAAGTAGATCTCAGATTACAGGGGTCTTTGAAAAATCTTACCTCTGTTTTTGAACTGAATTTTGACCATACAGTCAGTTATTTAGTGTAAATCTTAGTAATACAGTGTGCATCATTGGAATCGTGTACATTGTATCTGCTTTCCCTTAACAAATCTAGACTTATAACAATTTACCGTATTCCTGTGTTTGTGTTTCCACACTCACAAAACCTGAAAAATGAGGAGAAAGATTGGAAATACTGCTGCCAGTGTAATTTGGGTTATTGTTGAAGGATAGGCATCTACCGTTACTGTGTTTACAATGTCCTCGTCAGACACGGTTGGGGAGAGGTATGGCCAATCCATCTCCACCCATTTATTTGCTTATGTTGAGATGGAAATAAGTATGTTGTTGGAATCAACACATGAATTTTTCTCAAAATAGCCTGTGAATAGTTTGTTCCTACTGGTAACGTCTTCACAGGCGAGGAAAGCAACATCCAGAGAGAAGTTTGAATACTCCAGTTATGTGGAGGGGAGTTTCATGCTTTTATTTGAGAATAAAATAAACATTGAGTGTGTGTTCCCGCTTTTGCAGGGCTTAAGGACACATTTCCTTTGCCTTTCATAATTTCCATGTACTGCAAGAACCTTGTCACTTTGCACCCACACCCAAAGCATCATCTGAATGCTGAAGAATGTCCATTTGTACCGGAGTTTTTGTTTAAAGTGACAAAAAAAAGTTATTTTTTCCTGTCCTATCTCACATACCTGTCTGTGTTATGAAAGCTGGCAGTAATTAATGAGAGAAACAAGAGTCGGGGCAGTTTTTAAAAGCATTACATGAAACAATCTGCCCTTTCATCCACCCACATGAAGTCACCTTGGTGGCCTGCATCAAAGAGTCCCTTTACCATATACGTCAGCTCTACCCTGCCTTGACATCTCAGGTAATTGATAAAAGCTGTTAACGTGACATTAACATCACCCAACAATATATTTGTCCTCGTCACACTGTGACTGTCAAAGGTTTTGATATTTAATGGTCTGTGTTGGGTTAGTGCGCACTCACAAGGGAACATGTATAAGACATGTTTCCTAAATAATGAGGAAATATTTGGATGTAGTCAATCTGCCCACATCTCGCTTTAATCTTAATTCACAACATAGATTTATGCATTAAATATGAACCTTTATACATTTTTAATACCATAGTCCAATTTTTGTTGAATATGCAGTTTAATCATTTATAATTTTGCTGCACATGAGTCTTACATTTTCTCTCAGAAGTGGTTGCCTAGCACCACCAAAACAGTGGAACGCTTTGCAGGAAATATTGGTGGTGTGAGTAATGACCTACAGACAACAGAACATGGATGCACTCGGCCAGTGTTATAAATACTTCCATATGGAGCCTCTTGCCATGCATTTCATGATTTAGGAAATGCCTTATAAATGTAGAGATAGCTCATTTGTTCAGGTTACCTTGTCTGATATAGATTGCTGTCAGAGCTAGGCTGTCAACTTTTATTCACAAAGATTTGAGGGAGTTAATTTCACAGCATTATGACCTCTGGGAACAAAGTCTGTTTTAGCTCAGTGGACGCTGCAGCAATCCTCCCTTTTCTTGGCTTATACATTTTTTTTTTAGAGTTCAACAGCAAAGTGGTGTTGAGGGTTCTTTCCTGTTGAGATTTAGTCCAGAGTCCACAGATACATTTTAAACATGCAATACTATTCATGCGTTCTATACCAATGCTTCAAATGATAACGTAGTAGTGTTGATTGTGTGGATTGTACGATGTGCACAAGGCATGCACATGAATAGACTAGTTAAATTATGACTTTGGAACAATGCCAATTTCAAAATGAAGAATTTCAAAACTGAAAGGCTTAAAGATTCATTCATTCTTCTTTTTTTCTTGGGAACATTCTGAAAACACAATATAATTTGGCAAACGTGTAAGCCATAATATTAATCCTCTTTTTAGGTCTCGTATGGTCTCTATGGACAGAAATAGACTCTTTAGCTGCTAAATGCCACTGTGTTCACCAGCTTGTTGCTGGCCTGTCTACTGTTTGGTGCTGGTTAGGTAGGGTTTGGTATGTTTATCAAAGCTGTATCACTGAAAACAGCACCCCATTGTGTCTGAAACAAGGCTGATGAGCAATGAGCTAAAAGAAGCTAAAAGTTTTTGTTGAGCTGAGGGGGGATCATTCTCATCACTGCAAGAAACCCCTTTCGTATTACACATAAACATTTGAATTATTTTTAATGTGCCATTTATTGTTTGTTTTTTCCTAACCACAGCTGCTGCTGTAAACAAACCTTTAACATATTATATTTTTTATGAAGTTGTTAAAATGAATGTGTTGGCAAACAATTTCCACATTCAGCAGACATGGAGAAAAATGAGCATTCATTTTATTCACGTGTGTATTCACTTTGTGGTTTGGGCTCCACTAACTCCTGAGTGAAATATTAGCTTTTTTAGCTGCTAAATACTCCACTACTCGCATCAGTTAGTTTGTCACCTTGGTCTGTTGCAGGTATCCGCGGTGGGTTTGTTGAGCTTTTTCACTGAAAACAGCTGCCTCCTGAGGCTGTAAATGATTTGATCATTTGTAAATACAAAAAAATTTGGCTGTTACATATTATTCTCTTACTTTTCATGCAGTACCACGAACTGTCTACAACAAAACATCAACAGCCCTCTCAAAACTAAGCAATAGTATACATGCTGGAATTGTTAAGTCCAATTTCTTTAGTAATTTTCTCAGTGTGAAGGCACTACGTTGCAGGCACTGTTATTGATGTTGGGACACAGCTACAGTCTGTCCTGCACTCCTACAAGCAAATTAAGTGATATGTGTTATTTACACAAGCTACGTCCATGGCATGTATATTCTGCAAAGTGTGGCTGTGTGACGGTAATTGTACTAAGGCAATAAGGTTTGTTTAATTCTAATGTTATTTTATTCTTGTGGGACAGTTACATTCATGGCACAGTGTCTGCAATTAGTTTGACTTAACAGCATTCACATTTGCAGCTACTGCCAGAACACTGTCTTGCACATTCCTTTGTGGGAAATTTATGTGTTTATTTGTTTAATTTGGTGAGACTTCTTGCCAAGATGGCACAAAGACAATCCATCATATTCATAAGTTGCCAAAGCAGTAGAATATAAATGGACACAGTATGGATAAGTCATTAATTAACCATCTTCAAGTCAACCTTGCGTGGCCTATGTTGCTTTACCAATGGATGCTAGTTACTCCAACCATGACATGTTTTTTTTTTAACTTGCGTGTCATTTTAATGTAACAACAAAAGTGTGGAAAAAGATGCACAGCTGGTCCTTGAACAGTTTTTCTTTAGTTTCTAAAACAAAACCAAAAAAGAATATTCAAATGGATGAAATGTAAGAAATAGGGCCCTACAGAGGTAGATGGAGAAATGGCACACAATGTAGGAAATGGTAAGGAGATAAATCCCGCTCCAGATTTGTGACATCATCCTCCCCACTGCTCATATCCAGACCAAACAGGGCTATGTGTCTGGTTTTCATTTACGTCTTTCCCCCCCCCCCACCCCGCTCACCCTTTCCTCTTCTCTCCCTCCTCTTTTTCTTTTCCCGTCTTTAGAGAAAGTAGGAGGAGGAAGAGAGAGGTGGCAGAACTCCAGGAGTTTGGAAGTTTGTCCCATCCCAGCCTTGAATTCAGCACCACAGCTCCTCTGGTTTGAGACCGTGAGGTTGTCTGTCTCCTTCTCTCTCAACCATTTCCTCCCTTCTCTCAGGACCCCTCTCTCTACACATCTCTTATCAGCCACGTTATCACTGCCTTGCTCAGCAGCCTTCCTTTGGGAGGTGCTGGAAAAGCCAGCAAAGGGACTTTACTAGGAGGATAATGACCAAAAGTCCAGCTCACATTTTACATTTCACATTGAACTGATTCATTTTTCTTCAAAAACAAATAGAGTGGAGTACATCTGCTTCAGCTCAGGGTAAGTTTCAAATATGCTATGTAATCCAGGTGAATCATCTTGCAGAAAGAGGTTTCTGCTTGGTTTTTCCACGTGTATGCTTGCTTAATGTCTTTACTTATTTAAGGATTGACCTTGATTGCACTCTATGTTGATTATACATAGTGCATTGCCCATAGCATAGTTTCTAGTCATAACATGTAAGCTGATGGGTGTCATGGTCATCGGGTTGCACAGAGGTTTTGGGTTATAGCTCATAAATATCAGACAGCATGTGTTTAGCAGCATGACTGAAGCCTATACTTTAGTGGTGAGAGTGCTGCAAGGGCAAGAGGTGAACTGCAGTTAGGGTGAAGAAGACCTCAGCAATGTTATGTGCGATGCATGTGAGTGTAGAGGGGTGTGTATCCTCTCTTTTTCTCAGCAGTCTTAAAATGCTTCCCTTCTCTTTTGCATTCTTCTTTTGTGCAAAGTTGAATTTACTTCCTAGGTGTCAAATAATTGTGGTGTAAGAAAAATATAAAGAAATGCTACATCTAACGTCTCAAGCTGTGATCCCAGATCAGTGCTGTGAAGCTGTGAGTTTCTTTGCAAGTAGTGTCAATTTATCAAAGTTTTGTACACTTCTATGGTAGAATTCAGTTTTTGTGTAATGAATGTGTCATATGATACAACCAATTATTTAAGTCTCCTGTCACAGCCCTCTAAACATGCTATATCTTATGTCAATCAATAAGGAATGTCATTGATCATCTTTCAATAGCCAATTTTTAACTTTATTAGTATTTTCAAATCTTATACTTTGGTCATTAAATTAATTCTAATTAGACAATGTGTCGATAATGTTACAGTCATATCCAAATAGTTAAAATCTCCACACCCGCATGTGAGCTCTAAAGAAGAGTAGCTGGATGTTTCCACTGCAGCAGTAGCCCAAAACCACACCCTCTCTGAAACGAGTGCAGGAGTGGAAAAGCGTGAAGAAAGTGTTTTCCACACTACTGGCCAGATGGATCAGGAGAACCAAAAGAACTTAGTTTCATTGGACAAAAGAGGTGGGGTGGGTGGTGGTGGTGGTGGTAGTGGGCTGCAGGGTTTAGTGGACCAGGTGTGGGCCATTAATCTTCCACTCCTCCTACAAGACTGTCCATGTAGGGACAGTGGAATTCAGTTGTGTCTTTATTGCAGTGTTTCATTGTGAGCATGTGGGATTTGATGTGCAAATGAAGTTTTTTTTTACACTACCAAGTCACAGCACAATGACACTGCATTGTATACATGTTGTTTGTCATAAATATTTCTCATAAGATACTAGTTGCAAGTAATTTTATGTTTGCATGTACCCGGTTGCCATGATACAGACAGGAAGAACTTTGTCAGAAGAGAGAGGAAACTTATTGTGGCCGCCAAATTTGGTTTTATGTGTTTGAAGGATTTTCACACAATTTACTACCAGCATCACCACAATGCTACAGCTCCCCTTGGAAGCTGGTGCCTAAATTGTTATTGGCAGAGCTGTAGCAGGAGAATTCTTAACAAGTTTATTAGATATACAGTATAAATCAGCATTAGTGTGTTTTATGGCTACGCCACTCTCTCCAGCTTTCGTCTTTTTTCCATGATGCAGGACAGATGTCTGGAAAGCTGTTACATTTTTCAGAAAGGTCTAGTCTCAGAGCACTACTGCTCTAAAGGTCTTCTTCTGTTAAATGAAACAACCATCTATACTTGAAAGGATGTAAATCATGAGTTACCATTCACACTGTTGTGCATTGGTCAGTGAGAGCACCAGGTTTGTGGGGGGATGTTACGGTTTTGTCTTCGACTTTCTGTGATCGTTTTGAGGTGTTGATTGATTGATTCAGATCACAGGAATAGCAAGAGAAACACAAGTGTTGGAAATGAACTCACCTTGCTAACTGGGTGTCTTGTTTAATACTTGAACTCAGCCAGCCTTCAGGCTTAGGTTGGCCATGATGCTTGAACACACATCTGCTAGGTGTCAGACGGGCTAATACACACCAGCTGTGTGGAACAGCCCGTCCAGTCAGGCTCCCCCTCCCCTTTTTAACTTTATCAGTGATCCCCCTCTCATCTGTGCCACATGTCAAGTCACGTCATTGCAGCTGGAGGGTGGGTTGGATGTGTTGGTCTGTGCAGCCTAGTGATTGATTCATACTAGTGGTAGCAAACTATCCCAAAGTCAAACATACTGTCTCTACAAATTATTTCCTCGCATGGTGCCAGCGAGAGGCAGTGTAGAGTTGTCTCACCCTCAGAAACTGCTGAGATGACTCACATCCCTCATGACCTCACTTATTTTACTGATCTCTTTAGTGTCAAATTTGTCAGCAGTTTGCAAAGTGATGTCTTTCGTCAGCTGCTGACATTTTAATTGATATGTAGATCGATGTAGAATACGTAGAATAGAACGTGACCTGATTAACAGCATCTGCAAGTGGAAGAGATCAAATGTACTCTCTGAAATGATGTAATTTCTGCTACACTGTGTCTGAGGATTTAGTTGCCAAAAGAAATGCAGCTGCTCCTCTGTGGTCCACTGTCAGTATATACAAATTGTAATTATAGCTGCTTTAAACTCAGTCTTTTATTATTATTTTTATTATTTATTTATTTATTTTCAAGGCTTGTAAAATAAGGCCGGATATTTTTTGGCAGTCATTTTTGTAGTTTGTTTAAATCTGCAAAATGCATTTTGAGGTTTCAGTGTGAAGCCAAGCCCCTCTATCTTTTGAGCTTTTGTCATATAACGGATGCTTTTTCAGTCTGTATTTAGAGGCATTCTGAAAGTACTTAAACTATTTTTAGCACCTTTTCTTCTTGTGAGGTGACTAACTTACACCCCTCTGCATATCCCCTGAGGTCTGCTTGGGATAATTGGTGAAACATGCAATTAATAACAATGAATAACATTGGTATCTATCGTTGAGGCTGATGGAATTTTGTGCTGCACTCCACTGTAAGCAAGTGTGAGTGTGTTTATGTATGTGCATGTTTGTGTGTGTGTGTGGTCTTTGCTATTAATGAGTGCTTGAGTTCCAGCTGCCAACGTTCTGTAGCGTGCACACTGCAGCATCTATCTTGCTCTGTAAATGCAAGCCGACACTGTTAACTATAAATTATACCACTGAGCAAGATATACTGTTCAGTATACAGAGAAGTTTGTTTTGCTCACTGTATAACATAAACTGCTCACTACTTAAACGATGAGCTCTCTGTATGGGGGGGTGACTGGATTGCGCAAGATTAAGTGATGACTCAGCATATGATAGCGACACACACACAGGTCTATCTCATCAGGAGAAAAACATATAACTTTTCATCTTCTACACCTTTTTGTTATTATTAGACTATCAGGGTCTTATATAGCTGCCTCTGCTATGCTAACAGCCGTATACAACATGATAGATAGACCTGATTGTCCATGCATATCTTTAACTTCTCAAAGCCTCTACGTGTAAGATTTTAACATTTTGTACTTTGGTGACCCCTAGTGGTAGTAGCAATAAAAGACACTGTAATAGCTAAAATCCACTGATCCCCCCATCCATTTTACCTGGGCACATTAATATATAATTGGCTGAAAGCAAAACAAAGACTACACTAGTTGTAGAGTAGACTGCACTTTCTTTGTTTCATTTTCCAGAAAAAAAGTCTAAAAATGCTTATCACATAGGACCTGGCAGTTTTGAAGCTGTAGTATCTTACATGTGGCTGAAGTATATAGCACATGCAGTGGGTGAATGAGTGATTGAAGGAATAACTGAAAGAAGAGGAGCTTAGCATTGGATTTACTGAGTTCCGTGGGATCGCCAGAAACAGTTTGGTGCAGATGATTTTGTCACCTAACAATCATTTTGGGATTCTGATAGGCATTGAGAAATTATTATAATTATTATTATTAATTGAAATTAAGAGCAAATTACCGTTTGCGTTGTCCTTTTCATATAGAATTGTAAGTTTTTTCCTCTGCCATTACACTTCATGTCTCTGACAATAGATTAAGTCATTTAGATATAGTATATTTTTTTACTTTCTTTCTTAGTTTACTCTCTAAAGTAATTTGGCCATTGTTTTGGCTGCTTGTGTCAGAGAAAACAGGACTCCACTGTGCTACTATGTTTTCCTCTGTGGCGGCGAGGGGAAGCCATAGTGTTGACACATTGGCCAGGCCTGGCAAACTCTGCTGAAAAGTGGCTTTTGAGTGACCTGAAATCACATGAGCATGAGTGGAGAACACAAACATCTGTTGCAGTGTCCAAGAGAGCTTAGATTTCCTTGAAATAAAGGAACTTGGTGATTTAGGCCCTCATCTGCGTTGTGACAGCACCGAGGGACTGCAGGGACATGTATGTCTCACTACTAAGTGTGGATTCTCTTGAAGGGATACTTTTTGAAAACTTTGTTGAGTTGGTTGAAATACATTCTCCAGTCAGTTTATGTGTTTGTTTTATAAAGAATTGTAAATGATCTTGTGGAGCTCTGTAGAATTACCCCACTGTGCAGTTGTATATACTTTGTGCGACACAACTCTGCAGGTAGCTGCTTTATAATTTGTTCACTTCAGTAACTTTCCTCAGTCTTCATCTGAATGGCCAACTTTCCTAAAATTGTTAATTTTGTTTGGTCAGTGGGTTTTGATGGTACTGATGCGCCTTACTAAAAAGTGAGTGTAAATGCACTGTTACAGTTCAAATCAGGCGCGGGCCCTTTGCTGCATGTCTTCCCCTCTCTCTCCAGTCCCTTTCCTGTCCGTCTCTACTCTGACTGTCAAATAAAGCGCAAAATCATTTTAACAAATCTTAATCTTATTTTAAAAATAAAATAAATGCTTATTAACAGTTTTTCCCACCCATTCAAATTTTCAGTATTTCCTATAAACAGTAGATACAGCAAGTATAAACATTGTGACTGACATATAAGTCAACGCCTGCCGTGGTGCTTTAAATACGACATCCATGTGTTTATAATTCATTACTGCTGTGTATTGTGGATGGCTTTGATTCAAGCCTGGCTGACCCACACTTTCCTATCCTTGTCAAAGGGTCTCTTTTACTCATTTGAATAGGACTGAAGTGCACATTTAGTAAGATCAGAGGGTAACCTGGTCTAGAATCCACTGTAGACTGTGATCTTTTCCACAACTGAGAGTTAATTATACTGGTGTATGTTCATGGCCAACATTTTAAATCAGAAACACTGCAAAGTAAGCAAAATCCTTTTAGCATGATCTGTTTTACATTTCTTTCTATGACCTGTGCTTTGAGTTAATTCAGCCTGTGTTTATTTATATTGTTTGCCAGAATTTCCTCTCTATTAGTTTTTCATTATGGCAATGATAAGCCCAATTAGCAGTTGCAAAATCCATTTAAATAGTAGGATTCTACGTGCCAAATTACATTTTTATTTGTATTTCTATTACTTACAAGGTCTTTCCTAGCTTAGCCTGGGTTTACCGGTAGTTTCCTGGACCTGCAGGATAAATCCGATTTAGAGGATGCCCTCAAGCAAAAGACACTGAACCCCCATATGCAATATATTGGACAGCTGTTATACTGGACAGCTCATTCGTGACTTGTCCTGTTTAGGTATTCCCAAACAGCAAAATCAAGCCACCCCGCAGCTTGGCGTGGATGGTTAAAACACAAACACCCACAGGCAGATAAAACTGGTGCAGTAGGGCTCATATTCAGCCCTACTGACCATATTTGTTGTGTGACTGTAGACGAGTACATATGTTTTAAGAGGTACTTTATCTTAGAAAATCAGGATCTATTATTCATTGCTATACCTGTGTTTTCCACTAGAGGGCATTAGCCATTTTCAGTGTTGTCACATTTGTACCTCAGTATCCCTGATATGCACTTCCATCATCTAAAATGCACAGTGGATAAAAAAACCCCAACAACATTGTATAGATTTGGTCCTGGAATGTGCACAAGTCTTGTGCTTCAACAGATGTGCAGTAAATCTATAATTACTCAAATCCCATTTTTCTTACAGTACACATCTGAGCTGCCCTTAGTGCTGAGCTTTTATTGTGTGTCTGCCAGCACACACAGAGGTTGGTGAAGAGAACACCAAACTGGAAGAGTCATTGGTCATTGGCCACGTGCAGTAATTTATTTGTCAAGATCCCTTTTTTGTTATAGATTAAGTCTTAGTGCTTATCTCTCAGGTCAGAGTTTTGATGTTTTAAATTTGCTTCAGTGTGTTAAAATGTAATTACTCTTGTGCTCCTCCTCTGGCTGCTCTTGTGCTTTTCTGGACCCATTTAATCTCCTCAGGGTGGTCTGAAATCTAATAGGTTGTGGGTGTGTGTGCACTTGGTCATCTATCTTTATGAGGCCCATTGTGAGTTTTAGACCTATAGAGAGTGAGGAAAGTAGAGGCAATCCTCGCTTCTAAAAAGAGTTTGCCATGCAGCTGTGATGGTTAACTGTCGGCAAGGGGAGAGAATAGTGTCATAGAGAGTTTTTAAGTATAAAAGTATAAATGTGTGCATGTTTTTGTTTCTGTATATACATATTTGTAAGAACTTAGTAGCTACAGAAAAATTGTGTGTGGGTATTCATGGGGTCCAAAAACCAGAAGGCCAGTATACGTCCATTCGACAGCTTTGTGGGGACCAAAATGCTGGAACCCACAAGTTTATAGGGCTGTCTTGTTCAGGAATTATTGTTTGATAGCAAAATATTGAAACTGTGTTTGGAACCTGTTGAAGAACATTCAACTTTGGGTGACACAGCAGAGATGACATAAGTATCATCATATTTGAGTTAGTTTTATATGTGCAAAAAAATAAATGCATATTCTCTTTTTGTCCTCTCAACCTCCCACACCTAATCTAAATGAATGTACACTTTCTCCATGAGCTAAATTCATAAGGTCAGTCGTGAGCCATAGGTGACCTACCTTTCATTTCCTGTGACATCACTTAACAAAGCAATGGGGGAAAATTGGACTAAAAACACACGCACCCTGGCTGTGAAACAGGACTTTCCAGTCCAAACTTCTCTTAAGAACACATTATTTTGTGAGTTGGAAAATGGAATTCTTGCCAAGCAGAGTTAATTACTAAAGCACATTGGCTGGTAGTTTTAACAGGTGGTTTTGATCATTACCACTATATGCTTTGGGTTTGCTACTGATACACCAAGTGCATGCTGCAGCTCCCTCACTTACAAAAGGTGACCATGACTGTTTAAAGGTTTATGTTAACGTGAAAAAGACAAAATACTCATATGAGTAGCAGTTCTCATATTCTTGCACACCCTGCAAAAAAAGGCTGACAGGAGGCATGTTTGTTCTCTTGCGTGGTGTGTCAAAGATTAAATGTTGCACTCTTGGCCACTGAAACAAGCGTATTCAATGCTGTGTGTTATATTTAGAGAAGCAGTGCAGCAAAAATAGGCAGTGCAAAAACATTTCAAACAGGATATCACTACCTGTCAATCTTGTTCACCAAACGACTCCAGAATTATTGAATTACATTCAGCTGTATGTGAAAATAGAACCTGAAAGCAGGCCTCATTTGTACTGGGGCATGTTTATGTTAAATGTAGACACACAGAAAGAATAATTTCACATTTTATTTAAACATTTGCTAATTTAATCCTTTTCAGTTGATTCATTTGAAATTTGAAGTGTAGTACAGGACTAATGGTATTAGAATAGGGCTTTCTTGTTCATATTCATACTATATTAAACACCATATTCTGGTTTCACAGGTGCCCCCTTTGCTGTTTTGGTGATAGAAGATGGGGAGGCATCGGTTGTTACCACTGTGTGCCCTCTTGGGCGTCCTGTTTGCAGGACTCCTCCCTAATCTTGATGCTCAGGAAGGTAAGTTGTACTAAACTTCATGTAATCTACATCTGGAAAAAAATACAAAAATAAGGAATTTATAAAAGCGTTTATGACATCCTAACAAAAACCAAAACATATTAAGGGAGATGAAGTGATTACACAGTTATTCACTATTGGTTAAAAAAAGAAAGATATTTTGTTAAATTATTGTTATATATATACATATTTATCTGATCTGAATTCAAACTGTGTATCTCACTATGGGAAAAAACCCAGAATAAAGCAACACCATTAGTGTTCCGCATCACAACAATATTTTGGAAGCAAACACCAAGGATCTTTTCACTGGTCTTCACTTCAGATTGCGCACAAGGGTTGGCAGCTGATATATACTTTCTAGTGGATTCATCCTGGAGTATGGGAGAGGAGAACTTTGAGCATGTCAGACAATTTCTGTACAGCTTGACACAAGCACTGCACCAGGTTGGAGGGGACAGGTTTAAATTTGCCCTTGTGCAGTACAATAACAGGCCTGAAACTGAGTTCCAGCTCAACAGCTACCCAACAACACAGGGAGTCCTGGCACACATCAAAGCTATGTCTTACCGTGGTGGTGGCACCCGAACTGGCCTGGGCCTGGATTTCCTGATTCATGCACACATGACCACTGCTTCGGGCAGCCGCGCTGTTGAAGGAGTGGCCCAGGTGGTGGTGGTGCTAACCGACGGGCGCTCCCAGGATGATGTGGCCAAGCCAGCTAAGGTGCTGCGGTTGGCAGGCGTGGAGGTGTTTGCAGTTGGAGTTCAGGATGCGGTGGACTCGGAGCTCAGGGAGATGGCTAGCCAGCCCTATGACACTCATGTTTTCAATGTAGACTCTTTCCTAATCTTGCGGGATATAATTCAAGATTTAGTAGTGGGGCTTTGCGGAGCAGTGGCCCAGTCAGGGCGTGCTCCAAACGAGGCCCCTGTGGCTGGAGGAGGGACAGGTAATGAAATGGGACCGGTGTCACTACCATACTAATGTGGCTACATGTGCAGGAAGAAGCAGCTGCATATGTGGTCGTAACTGAAATTTAATATTTTTTAACCACAATAACTTTTCGCTATCCACCTGCAAAATTAACATCACATCTTTTGTCTTACCACATTTATTGTGCCTCTAAAAATCACAGCAAGATCTGCATGTGATCGACATTCTACAGCAGCTTAGATTACGGTGTATGTAAAAATGGCACAGATATAATCTTATGCAAAGCCAGAACCGATGCAGTGAGTCAGTCATAGCGAGAAATTATTAAAGCTATTTAAGTGATGCAATCATCCTGTTCCAGGTATCGTCAAAATTGGTAGTGATTTAAGGACTTTGTTGGCAAACACCAGTAACCTTAGTCAGATGATGCCTGTTTATATCAGACACAGCTGTAGGTTATAGAGGACGCATACACGGACAGCAACAGAGTAAACCTCAGACTGACTTTCCCTTAGAAAAACCTTGGAAATATATGTGGAGGCGAGGATGCCTTACTCTTTAAAACATAACAAATCAAACAATGAGCTTTTAACAATAGCTAACCACGCACCACTGCTTATGTGTCTTGCACTTTGTATGTTTGTCTTTATCAGTCACAATGTCTGGCTGTGTAGAATATGTGCAATATTCTGTATTTGAAACAGTGATGAACCTGCTTGGACTCAGCCTTGACCTGCAGAAGTACTTTGAGAACGTTTTTATATGTAGATTTCCATAAATTATGTGCAATATGTAACAGTGAGTTACTGTAGTGAGAAAATACATTCCTATTAAACTACGTACACACAAATTTAAGTGTCCCTAAAAGACATTGTCTTGCCAGTACATATGATTCAAATTACAATAAATCAGAAACATTAGAAATGTGCAAATGTGTACTCATTTTACATGGAATCACATGTAATATGTTCTCAAGTACTGTAGGCTCCAAGGATAGGCCACAGGATCATGACTGGTCACTTTTGAGGTCTATAACAAGAGTCTGCATGGAATGGCTGAACTCAAGGGAGCGTCTACAAGGAACTTTGTTAAAGGTTTAATGATAAAACTGCGTAATTATTGACTTGCAGTTGTCATCAAAGTAGTTTACTCCTAATGGAGGACCCTTTGTTTTAAGTTAAATAAAGATAACGATACTTTCTTTCTCCCCAAATTAATTTTAATGTACAATATGTAAAATATGCTACTAGAGATGGCATAATTATCCATACTCCTCTCAGAAACAAATGTGCCAGCCGAATAAAACTGGTTGATGATTAAGAACAGATTTTTGTGGTTGTGAAAATAGCTGGAAACATTTGGGATAATGTATCTACACAACTCAACAAAATATATAATAAAAGTCTAGTCCTTTTTTGGACATTTTAATGAGGAAAAGTTACATATATCATTAATTATTATTTGATTATTATGGTTGGCAATTATCAATATATTAATTATTAAACATTTTTAACACTTTATAAAAAAAAGTCATACTAAACATTTTTGGCTATTTATCACAATTCTTTATCTATAACAATTAAAATTTGCTTTACATTGTGGCAGAGTTCTAATCTTACCCTAATGTGGGAAAATATTAATTTTCTATAATTTAAAGCTATATTTTTGCCTGTTTAGCTGTTAGGGTGAAAAAAATCAAGAATTGACCTCACTTTACTAACTCTCCTTGGTTCAGCCTACATGCAGTATGATGTGTTTTGCAATGTTGTTATTGATTTGTTCACTTTGACTGTCACTTGACTCATGCAACAACATGCTAGCATGAGTTCCTTGATTGGATTCTTTGTCACACTATGTTAACGCTTTCACGTTCCATTTTGTTTTGTTTTCTCTCTCTCTCCTTAAAGCACAAGATTCAGCTGACCTAGTATTCTTAATTGATGGATCACAGAACGTTGGAGCTGCAAACTTCCCCTTTGTGCGTGATTTGGTTTTAAGAATCGTTGAGAAGCTTGATGTGGGCAGGGACACTGTTCAGGTGGCCTTGGCCCTGTACGGCACCAACCCAGAGATAAAGTTCTATCTAAATAGCTATGACAGCAAAGCATCAGTCCTGGAAGCTGTAAAGGGCCTCACCTACTCAGGGGGTGATGAATCTAACCTTGGGGCTGCCTTGGAGGATGTGGCTGAAAACCTATTGAGCCAAACAGCTGGGGGCAGGGCAGACGACGGTGTGCCCCAGATGTTGGTGGTTATCAGTGCTGCGCCATCCACTGATGATACTGGTGCTGGTGACCGGGCCCTTAAGAGGGCCAGCGTTATCACATTTGGTGTTGCGATTGCTGACACTGCCACTACAGATCTGGAAACAGTTGCTACAGATAGAAGTTTTGTCGTGTCAGCCCCTGATTTCAGAACAGTAGCAAACATGGGTGACCAGCTGCTCCCATTCATTAACGGGGTGGTCCAGCGCAGCATTATAGTGCAGAATGAGTTCACAGAAGGTATGTAACTTCTCTGTAAATGTTGGCAGGGCATTGTGGTTATGGAAGGGACTTTAAAAAAGTCCAAAGACCTCTGAGAATGTAAAATTTTGTGCATATATGCTTGTTTAAATTATTTTATTCTCAGTGGCATGTAGGCTTTTAACAGAGGTGGCAATAACACAGCAAAAGTGAGTAACACAGTACTACATCTTTGTGTTCTGCACTTGAAATTTGACTCAGCTGACTAAGCTGCTGCAAATTTATAGATTTACAAAGTTCCATTAACTAACAGATATTCTACTAAAAAATTACACTGGAAGATGCTATCTTATTGTTCTTGGAACTTAATTTTTAACAGTGATTGATTGATTGATTGATTGATTGATTGATTGATTGATTGATTGATATATTTATTTTGAACATGTTAAAAAATATAAATACAATAGTGGCAAAAAAACAAACAAACAATTAAACAACAAAATAAAACTCCATACTTTCCAGTACTTCAAAACTTCTATTTACATGTGTGAAAACGATAGGAAGAAGTAAAAGTTATGTCCTCCTACCCCTTTATACCTTAACTACCTTATAAAATAATGAGCCCACAGAGATAATCAATCTATAATCAAAGAAAATATGTCTTATTTATATATTTATATATAAAAGTCATATTCACATACATATATTTACACAAACACACAATATTTATACACATACTTTCTTGTTCAATATAATCCCAAGTAAATATTAGCAGTATATTTCTCGGTACCTCTGAAATATAATTTCTTTGAACATCTTTTTAAAATGTAATATGTTTGGACATTAATTTAATTTATTATTTAGTTTATTCCACAATTTAACGCCACTAACAAATAAACAGGAGGTTTCCCTAGTAGTTCGAAAACTGGGAGTCTTAAAATTTGACTTTCCCTTGAAGTCATAACAGTGTTAGACATCATCAAAAAGAATTAAAATATGTCAAAAATATCTAGTTTAGTTTATTTGCACAAATATTTGCACACATTTGTATTAATAATGCATTATATCACAAGGGAACATCTCTGATAACTAGATATGGCCATTTTTATAGCATGAATTTAAACTGCACTATGTTAATTATAATGGCTATATGGCAAAAGGTTGATTTCAAAACAAGCTCACAGTGACAAGCTTACTATATACTAGTGTTCTGTACTATAATGTATTTTTATGGAGAGTCTGTGAGTGACTCACCATACATACTCCATACACAAATCAATTATCTGAAAAGTTACAAAGAACTGCAGATTGTGCTGTGCCCATATCATATCATATATGGCCAAAGATATTTATTGATACAGTTTGATACAGTATTTTGTTGTTTCATTCATGTAAATAATTTTGAGCAAATAGAAAAAGGGTTAATGATTAATTTTTGTTGTCAAAGTTTGAGAAAGAAAATTCCAATGTCCACTGCAGTGCTAAGTGCAAGAACACAACCTAACTATATATGGCTTTGTGAAATGAAATGAAATTATTTTAAGAACTATATGAATACTATATGAATCTCAGTTCATAAAGGGCTAAAGTACAGCGTCTTTTTTGCAAGTCTTAGGTCTGCAATGTATTTTTACTTAAATGTTGTTAATTAATCATTCATGTTATTAAACATTTCTATTCATATTCTAAGATTAATTAATACTGTCCATGGTATTATATATCTTGCAGCTGTCAAAACATACATTTAAGTCGTAATTCATGCCTTTATCTTTCAGATAAAACTTTTAGAAGGAAGTAACATTAGTTAACACCTAACCCCCCCAAAAAAAAAAAAAATGAAATATGAATCTAAATATACAATATTCTTGAATGGCTTTGTCAGTTTCTCAAGAATCTGCCTTTTTTTCTCATGTTAATGTTTTTCTTTCTTTTCAGTCATTGCAGTCGGCAAACGAGACATCATTTTTCTAGTCGACAACACAATGGGTTCACAGGCCGTCAACTCTGCACGTGAATTCATCAGAACGTTTGTCAAAAGGATGCCAATTGGTCCAGACCAAGTTCAAGTGGGTGTGGCCCAGTTCAGTACCAGTGTCATTCCACCTGTGGTTGATCTCAACTCCCACGGATCCAGCGATGAATTAGAGGCTTCTTTGAACATTATCAGAGCAAGACCAGGACAGAAAATCAATATTGGAGCAGCCTTGGACTTTGTTCGGACGAATATGGTGCGACCTGAGAAGGGCAGTCGTATCGGACAGGGGGTTCCCCAGCTTTTACTCTTGGTGGCCAGTAAAAAGTCCAGCGACAGTGTGGAAGCACCTGCTAAGGAGCTGCAACGAATGGGAGTATTGACGCTAGCAGTAGGCTCCAAGGCTGCTGATGAGCAGGAGCTGAAACAGATTGCCTTTACTGACAGTGTCGTGTTCATGCTAAAGGACTTCCGTTTACTGGTCCGCAACCCTGTGGCAATTATTGATAAACTCTCAACTCTAGCTGGGGTGGTGGTGACCGAACAACCCACCGAGACAGGTAATGCATTGTCTTCTACACATAATTAATACATTCCATTAGTAATCAATTAATGAATTAACTGGTCTTTGATGAAATAGAGGAAAACCTTGAATAAATAAACACTTTACACCGATGTCATCAAACCATCAAAAAACAAAATAACACTTTATTTGAAAGGATGTGCACAAGAGAGACAGACACAGTATCCATGCCATGACACCCCTTCAAATATATAATGTATATGTCATAAAGATTTGTTGAACGTTGACCTAACTAACAAGATAAGGACGTAGTAAGTCAGTGGATAGTGGACAGTTTGGCCAGTGGACTAGCTTACTATATTTTGGGTGGTGATGGCGCAATGGATAAGATGCCTGCCTGTGGCGTGAGAGACCTGGGTTCAATCCCCTACTGCGACCCATCCACCATTGTGTCCCTGAGCAAGGCAACCCCTCGTTGCTCCAGAAGCGTGCGACCTCTGATATGTATAGCAATTGTAAGTCGCTTTGGATAAAAGCTTCAGCTAAATGAATAAATGTAAATGTTCAGAGAGGATTTGTTAAAGAAGAAAGCAGGTGGCTGCTACCCAAGGGGGCCTGGGTAGATGAAGATTTGGTGACAGGCTGTTACTGCAGTTCTTCATCTTGTTTTTTAAGTAGTCACGGAGTAGATCCTAGTGTGTGGAGAAGATCCTCACTGCAAGCTGAAGAGTCCTGGTGGGGCTAGATGTTGTTCACATGAACAGGGGCCACATGTTTAGCACCGCCCACCAGCCAAGTTTATAAATTGTGACTCAGTATGGCAAAAATCGCTAGCTACAACATCAGACATACATTAGACATATATTAATTTTATCCTGGAACAGGTACTGTAAGGGTTGCTATGTAGAGTCATGAAGAGAAAGCAATGCAGAAATAAAAAAGGACAGTCCAAATGACCCAAAACTATATATTTTTATGTTCAAGTCACAAAGCCCTCAAGCAGCTGTAGTATTTACGATTCATCTTATGATGCAGCTAAGCTAACTCTAGTTCAATCAGGATAATTCACTTGTCACAATTTTTATGTCGTGACTAATTTATTAATGACTCGGCATTATCTGTACTAAAGAGAAAAGAATCACTTCATCTGATGTTTAACCCTCCTGTTATGTTTCAGGTCAAATTGACCTATTTTACAAAATGGTATGAAACTTCTTCTTCTTGGCTTAATAGGTTTAATCAACATATACAATTAAAATGGTTCATTTCCCATACTTGCAATCCTCACCCTGCATTTTTTATTACATACATGTTTCACTTTGACCTGAACAGCCAGTCTGTGGGATGCAGAGACAGGCAGAGACATTCCACAGTGTTCAATGTTCATATCTTCTCCAGAGTAATTCAATTTGATAATCGATAGCCAAGGGCTGTCAGACGGGAGACTGACTAGCTTGCAGCTATTAGGACAGTGTGGGTCAACTGGGTAGAGCAACTTCCACTGCTATAACCCAGGCCCTAATGTCACAGTGGATGACTGGTGGTATTCGGAGGTTGCTGCCCATTTAGGCACTATATGACTTCCATACCAGCTAAATATGGCATAAAAATCTGTTCTCAATTCAATTCAATTCAATTCAAAAAAGATGTATTGTATTAATTTATCAACATCACTCCATAAAAATAAAAAAATAAAAATGTAAAATAAAAACAAAATTAAAACCAATGTCATGCAATACTATTGTATTTGAAATGTAGATCTTTTCAAAGTACATTGAAAAAATGTTTTAACATCCATTTTTTAAGAAAAACAAGTGAATTATCCTGATTGAACATTGGTTTTTGAGACCATTACACTAAATATTGATTGACATGGTTGGTAATGTAGTTTTAATATATAAGATATTAACAATTTAATTAGTATTAATTGCTGTTCCTGAGAAACACATAACAGGAGGGTTAAAGTTAATAAAACAGCCTTGCCAGCCTGCTGGAGTTTCACAACTACTGAAGCAATTTTTTGTTGTTGCCCCATTTGCATTTGTATTGTTTTACTACTCACACAATAATTTTAAGTAGCAAAGGGCTAGAGCAGTCACCCAACCTGGGTTCAAACACAGGGCTCTTCAGGGTGACAAACATACAACTCCAACGCCAAAGAGCCTGGTCATTGGTAATGACATGTTTAGCTCCTCCCCTACCTTCATTTTGCAGTAAGGGGTATTTGTCTGCAAGTGCCCAAATCAAAGGATCAACTTTAGAGCACTTAGAGCTAACAGTTTCAATGGCATCATTTAACCTTTTATTGTTTCACTAACAGTGTTACATCTTCTAGAGGCAAAAAATAATAAACATGATTCTTGTTTTTGTGCTTTTCTTTAGTGGTGGAGATAACCACAGTGCAGACTCAAAAAGTGGTCAGAGACATTGTCTTTCTTGTGGATGGTTCAAACTACGTTGGCAGCACTAACTTTCCCTATGTGAGAGACTTCATTATCAACGTGATCAACCAGCTGGATGTGCGACCTGACAGAGTTCAGATTGGTCTCCTGCAGTTTGCTGACCGTCCAAAAATTGAATTTCATCTGAACACGTACAGCAGCAGACAAGATGTTGTAAATAAAATCTCTCAGCTCAGGCTGTCTGGAGGCTCAGTTTTGAATACAGGAGCTGCCATGAATTATGCCCTTAACAACATGTTCCAGTCATCAACTGGGTCACGCAGAAGGCAGGGAGTCCAGCAGGTGTTGGTTCTGATCACAGGCGGTCCCGCCCAGGATGAGGTTAAAAGTGTAGCCGATAAATTGGCTGTGGCTGGTATTTTGACCTTCACAGTCAGTTCTGGGCAAGCAGATGATGCTCTACTAAAAACAGTCGCCTTTGTTGAAGATTTGGCTTACCATGAAACAAGGTTCTCTGATTTACCAGCTGTGGCTGAACAAATAATGCCAAGCTTGATAACAGTGGTTGGTGATACAGATGTGATAGTTCTCCCGGACGAAACTGGTGAGTTTTCTATTACTTTGTATCTATAAATGAAAAAAATGTGACATACATTAAAGCTTCCCTGGTAACAATTCATTTCATATTTTTTGTTTTCCTACAGTTGTTGCTGGAGCTGAGAGGGACGTTGCCTTCCTTATTGACGGCACAGAAAATGTTCGAGCAGATTTTGCCTACATCCGGGATTTTATCATTAAAGTAATTGAACCGCTTGACATTGGGATTGAAAAGGTACGAATTTCAGTGGTTCAACACAGCGAGAGGCCAACACCAAGTTTCTACCTTAACACTTACCAAACCAAAGATGAGGTGATAAGAGCAGTCAACTCAATGGCGCCGGCTGGTGGACGTAGTCTAAACACAGGAGCTGCTCTAAGATTCATGAAGGACACCATCTTGTCTGAAAGGCACGGTAGCCGGGCTGCGCAAAATGTCCCTCAGTTTCTGATCTATTTGGGTGGAAGCAGGTCCAGGGATAATGTGAAGGAATCTGCAGTTGCACTGAAGACAGAGGGAATTGTACCGTTTGGTGTCGGTGTCAAGGATGCGGACCCAAAGCAGATTGAAGCCATTTCACACAACCCTTCCTTTGCCTTCAATGTGAAGGAATTCAGTGAGCTTAGCACCGTACCACAAAAGCTCAACGCCTATGTGAGTCTACCGAGGGATGAGCTGACCGTAGTGCTACAGCAAGGTAAGTTAAATCTCTTTTCTTATTGCTGTGTTAAACTTGCTGGAAGAAAAACACCACTTCTGCTGATGTTTTTGGTGTTTTGTCAGAATAACTGAATCTTATTTGTTGTGTCTTAGTACAAACCTATGCTGCAAAAAGGGATATTGTGTTCCTACTGGATGGCTCTGATAACACAAGAAATGGATTCCCAGATATAAAACTCTTTGTTAAGACCATAGTGGAAAGCCTCTCTGTCAGTGAGAGCCAAGACAGAGTGGCTGTGGTTCAGTTTGCTGATAACCCTGAGGTGAACTTTTATCTGAATTCTCACAAGAAAAAGAATGACATTATTAATGCCATAAATAATTTAAGGCACAAGGGCGGAAGGCGCCTTAATATCGGGGGAGCTCTTCAGTTTGTGAGGCACAGTGTCTTCACGTCCTCCACGGGCAGCAGAAGACTAGAAGGAGTGCCCCAGATTTTATTTCTTCTAAGTACTAAACCATCCACTGATGATGTGAGAAGTCCAGCTTTTGCACTTAAAGAGCATGAAATTATGTCAGTGGGGGTTGGAGTGGGAGATGCCAATCTTTCAGATTTGGAAATGATTGCCTTCAAACCTGGTTTCACATACAAGGTCACTGATTTCTCCAAGTTGCCCTCAATCCAATCACAACTTGTTGCTACACTGAACATAAACAAAGATACGAAGGAAACCGTGACTGGAATCTCTGATTTAGTAGGTAAGAATTCCACATTTGAATATTTCCCTAAAACTGGAGTACAGCATTACATTATGTGTCTTCAGAATAAGTTTTATTCTTTCTCTGGAATATTTTCTATATACAACATACGATTATGACTTGTCACATTTCTGTTGCATGACATTTGTGATTATCCCTTTGCCAGAAAATCTATTGTTTAAAAAAAATACTGTCCTTTATTTCTGAGGCTTTCAAGAATGTAGCCATCTTTTATACGTCTGTAATTTTCCATTTCGGTTCTTTAGCAGTTCTGCTTGAAATAACACTTTCCGAGCAATAGCTCATATGTCTTTCCGTGCTCAGTTTATTCCTCTGAGCTTCTAACTTGCTCATGCTGATAATATTTATCAGCAATGAGCGTAGAAAAGTCTTGAAAGTACGGTTTGTGAACTATCTTTCTATCGGTCCATGTATCACCTTGTTGACACAGGGAGCAATAAGAGGGACATAGTATTTCTCCTTGATGGGTCGGATGGCTCCAGAAATGGACTACCTGCTATTCGAGAGTTCATAAGACGAATGGCAGAAGATCTTGACATTGATGAAGATAAGGTTCGAGTGGCCGTTGTACAGTATAGTGATGACACCACAGTCTACTTCAACTTAAAAACTCATAGATCCAAAAAGGCTATCATCTATGCTGTAAGAAGTCTTCGTCATAAAGGAGGAAGACCTCGGAACACTGGAGCTGCTCTACAGTTTGTACGAGAACATGTTTTTACAGCTTCATCTGGGAGTCGACGCCTGGAGGGAGTCCCACAGATTCTATTTTTACTGACTGGTGGCAAATCCAATGATGATGTTTCAGGAGCTGCGTTGGACTTAAAACAAATCGGTGTTCTTTCTTTCGCCATTGGAATGAAAAACACCGAACAGGAGGAACTTCAAAAAATTGCCTTCTCTTCCAGATTTATTTTCAACCTTCCTGTCTTTGGTGAACTTTTGTCCATTCAGCCGGAGATAGTCGCATTTGTCCAGGCAGAGATAAAAATTGAGCCCCCCACGGTTGTAGGTAAGAATTGTTACTGAAGTCTCCGCTTATGTTTTAGTATATTTGGTCTTTCATAATTTGAATTGCAATGAAACTGCATCATCCTCTGAAGAATGTCAGTCGATCAGTTTCATTTTTCTCAAACTGTCTCCACTGGTGAGAGGCAATTTCCTGCTTCTTTTTTGGCTCTCATCCTTTTGCTTCTTGTATCCTGGAGAGTCTTTTCTTCACAGCCCAACATCAGCAAATGTCCTTTCTTTCTTTTCATATGCTCTTTCTTGAGCCAATGATAATCACATCATTGACGGAATATTTTGAGTTAAAGAATCTTGACATTTTTTTCAGCTTTCTCCGTCTTTCATATGTGAAAGAGGAATATGCTCCTTATCTTGTAGTTACAGTACTTCCAAGCTTCTCAATAATTTCTTCATCTACCAGTTTTCTTAAGTGTTCTGGCATCTAACAAATTGTTTATTTTTTTAATTTGTTTGAATTTTGATTACCAGCTCCTATGGCTTTACCAACCATTTAATGAGTAATATTTGCACCACAATGAGCTTATGTGCTAAATGTCTGATTCTTAAACAAGGTTTCCTATTATTTTCTAGTTGAATTAGATTCCCCTCAAAGAGATATAGTGTTTCTATTGGATGGGTCAGATGACACACGGAGTGGCTTCCCAGCAATGAAAAGTTTTGTCCAAAAAGTGATAGAAACACTCAATGTTGGTGAGAACAAAGACCGTGTTTCTGTCGTCCAGTATAGCAGAGATCCACAGATGCATTTCAGTTTGAACACCTACACTGAAAAGCAAGATGTTCTTGCTGCTGTCCAGCAGTTGAATCATAAAGGAGGCAGACCCCTCAACACTGGGGCAGCTCTTGACTATGTGAGGAATAGTGCTTTTGCTGAATCTTCTGGGAGTCGGCATCAAGAAGGTGTCCCTCAGATACTTGTTCTGTTGAGTGGGGGAAAATCTGAAGATGACGTTGCAAGTGCTGCTGCAGCTCTAAAACAGGAAAAAGTTGTTCCATTCTGTGTGGGTACAAGAAATGCAGACATACTTGAACACCAAATGATTGCACATAACCCTTCTTATGCTTTCACTGTGCATCGGTTTGATGATATTGGAAGCATCTATCAACAACTTGTGTCATTTGTGAAAAGGGTTCCTCGACAGCAGCCAAGACTAAAAACACATAATGGTCTGGGTAAGACTATCTATCTATCTATCTATCTATCTATCTATCTATCTATCTATCTATCTATCTATCTATCTATCTATCTATCTAT
>JAPMOB010219824.1:0-20147 GCA_029875015.1 Lepomis gibbosus | reverse complement strand
TCTGCAAGGAGGAATGGCAGAGGATACCCAAATCCAGATGTGAAAAACTTGTTGCATCTTTCCCAAAACGACTCATGGCTTTATTAGATCAAAAGGGTGCTTCTACTAAATACTGAGCAAAGGGTCTGAATACTTATGACCAAGTGATATTTCAGTTTTTCTTTTTTAAGAAATTTGCAAAAATTTCTACATTTCTGTTTTTTTCTGTCAAGATGGGGTGCTGAGTGTACATTACTGAGAAATAAAATGAACTTTTTTGATTTTTGGAAAATGGCTGCAATGAAACAAAGAGTGAAAAATTTAAAGGGGTCTGAATACTTTCTGTACCCACTGTATGTATGTATGCATGTATGCATGCATGTATGCATGTATGCATGCATGCATGCATGCATGCTGAATCTGTGGTCTATATGTTGGATATCTTGTTGTATGTTGGATATCTATATTTGCTGTGTATATTTGACATGTATATGCACACACGCACACACACACAGTGAATAAAAACACTGGAAGTTATGTCGAGTCAAGTCAGTTTTAATTACACATTTTTAATAATATCCTTTACAATCAGGACATCATGTAACACCCTTATATATACCCTATATCCTTAGACCCTTTTATAATGTCAATTTTGTTCCTCTAATTATGCAATAATAATAACAAAGGATGGAAACAAGGGCTTTTGGGCCCCCTGGGGGTATGGGGTCCCAAAAAATGTGCACTTATGTACATTCAGATGCACATACATCAGATTAATGGATCCACACTGTTAAAGCTTTTCCTGTAAAAAAAAACAAAACAACAAAAAAACAAAACAACTGGCAGCAGGGTTCCCATTAAGTTACTGTAAATGTTTTTGTTTTTTTACTGTCACTGAAATTGACAGTTTTGTACTGCAATGTTAAAATTTAAATTAAAATATAACGAACGCCAACAGGCATGTTACACCATGTTTAAATATGAACTGTCCAGGCTTAAGGCACATGGTTGAGTGTGAAAGTCCAAGGAGTGAGTTAGTGAATGACATATGGCCCACACAGAGTCACTAGCTCTCAAGCCAGCTTTGGTGGCTCTTTGACTGCATGTGTGAGAGAGAGAGTGAGAGAGAGAGATCATTTCACTCTAGGTAACACCACCCTGGACCACAGTGTTATTAAGACGATTGCACTTTATGGAAGTGAAGTCTGGGATCCACTTAGTCATCAGAACTACAACAGATCAGAGAAGCCCACTGAGACACTAAATGCAGAATTCTGCAGAAACATTCTACATATTCAAAGAAAGTCTCCTACAAATGCTCGTTGGGCAGAATTAGGATGGTTTCAGCTGATAAAAGATACCCAAAAAGAGCACTAAACTTTCTGATGCACCTCACATCAAGTCTGTAAGCCTCCCTCCAATTCAAAGTTCTTAAAATCCTTTCTCAAGCCAGGACTGCTTTACAAAATACTAATTACAGTAAACCAAATTATCACTCAAAGCAAAGAATACTTATTTGGAATACTGAGAGGAAGAGACAAAAAACAACACAAACTAGAATGTCATCAGGCCCTAAACAGAGATTATGGAATGGCTGGATATCTCTCTACTGTCAGAGATATCAAGCAGAGGCAGCTTCTTGCCAAGTACAGACTCAGTTACAACTGAAAAAGGGAGACTAGTCCTGGTTACCAAAAGTATACATGAGCTCTGTACAACAGGTGAAGTGGAGACATGTTTTCTCCTGAAATGTGATGAATGTAGAAGCTTAAGAGAGGAATATTTTGAGAAATTTCATCTATTAGTACCGGATTTCAAAGAACTTGAAGATAACAATAAAGTCAGAATAATTATAGGAGAAGGACAAATGGCAATGTGTGTCACAACTTGAAGGACAGAGAGTGACTCAGCCGACTGTTGCACATAACACTGCCAGTGAAGTCACATCTTGATCACTTTTATTTGTAGTTTGAGTTCTATCTGTATTTGTTATTTATGTTTTTGTAATTTATAAATGATAAATTGAATGGCCTTTATTGGATTAATCTAGTGATGTCTTATTTAAATGTAAACATTGTCAACATCCTGCCCTGAGTGCTGTGCATTTGGGTTTTGATTCTAAGGTTTTGGTTTTGTGTCTGCATGTTAGTTCTGTCATCTCTTCCATTTAGCTCTGAGTTTATTAATTTATCAGTTAGGTATCTGTTATAGTCTGTGGTCTTGTATCCAGTCTTCGTGGTCTGTGTTGTTCTGTTATCTTGTCTCCCTTAGCCACCCTATCTCATTAGAATCCCTTTTGCTGTGCTGTTAGTTGAGACATAGTTTTAGTTTGCTTGTTACCTTTAGTGTGCGTCCTCTGCCTGATGTTATTGTTTGTCTGGTTATTATTTGTCAGCTGGTGTTTAGTGATGTTTTGGTATTTCCCTGATTTCAGTTCTATTCCAGTCTCATGTATTAGTTTATGTACCATCATGCTTGAGTTCTGTCTGCTTGTCTATTTATGTTCTCTGCCAGTTTCATTAATTAATCTGATTTTGTTCATTCTGTTTCTAGTTTCTATGTAGCCTTTATTTTTCATCCACACCTTTAAGTTACTTAGTATCTGTCTTGTCTCGTGTATTAGTTTAAGTCCTGTACCTTAGATCATGTCTGTAAGTGTTTCTCTGTTCGCCCCTGCTATCTCTCTGCCTGCCTGCTTGTCTCTCATGTCTGCTCATTCCCTGTCTGGTCATTGTAGTGTTTAGACACTCATGTTGCTGTGTGTTGTCCTGCCAGCCTGCCTTACTTGTCATGTCACCCTGTTTCCCTGGATTTGGATTTCTGTTAGATCACCTGTTTATTTGGACTCTGTTATTTTGGATTTTGGATTCAGCCACTCCAATGTAAGTGTGCTCGCCTTTTGTTTAATTAAACCTTTGAACTGAACCTGCCCAGCCTTGTGCGCTGCATTTGGGTATTCCAACCTGCTCACCCAACCACGCATCCTGACAAACATTTTTGATTTTGGCGCAACCTGTTTGGCTTCATTGTTTAAATGAAACATTCAAGCCAATAAAATACACTGAACTGAAGAGAGAGAGAGAGAGAGAGAGAGAGAGCTCTCCACTCAATTCTTTTCAATCTATTTATCAATGAGTTTGCAAAGCAATTTGAGTGTTCCCCGGCACCTGGCCTCACCCTGAATGACACAGAGATCAGAGATCTGCTGTTTGCAGATGACTTAGTGTTGCTTTCACCTACTAAAGAAGGCTTGCAGTAGCACCTTAACATCCTGCAGGGATTCTGTCAGACCTGGGCCCACTTAAAATCAATTAATCCCCCTTGAAATACCATCACAAAGCCCTAACATACCAGGAGCTGAAACCAGAGAAGAATCCTCTCAGCCAGCTGATCCTGAGGCTCTCTGCAGTAACAAGTCCCCAACAGCTTCAGGACGGCAACACCAACTCAAGCAAAACAAACCAAATTATCAACAAACAACATTATCAACAAATTATATGTTATCTGACCTTAAAAAAAGAATTCACACTGGAAAATTACCTGAGTAAAATAAAAGGTCCTAAACTAAGAAAAGTGTTGACAACAGACAGACTGAATGAACTCAGCCTGGCCATAGAAAAGGGTTGCCATAGACAGAGCTGGCTACCACAAGAGAAGTGACTCTGCTCCCAGTGTGACAGAGGGCATATACTGTAGAGACAGAGCTGTGCTTTCTCACCTCATGTCATAAATATAAAAATAAAACCCTATAACAGAAAAATACTTCCAAAACATTTCTCAAATATACACCAAATTCAAAAATAAATCACAGAATCCCACTTACTGGTAAAAATGCCCAAATGCCAAATCATTCTAGCAAAATTGATCTCTTCATGCCACAAAGGACAACCATTGGGAACTCAGACTAGACTAATAAATAAATAATTCGACTGTGTTAATATAAATACTATACTATATTATTTTTTTTATTGTTTGTTGTGTAGTAATTATTCCTTAAAACATATTTTCATATAAGACATACTTTATTTAATACGTTTTATTGTTTTCCTCTCCCTTTCCTTTGTTTTTAAAATGTTATTTTATTGTTTATTAATTACATATATTTTTATTGTTTACATGTGAATAAAATGAGATGAGAGACAGAGATTATTTCCAAAATAACTCTCATTGTAACTTCTCATGTACAAAATCAACATATGTGCCCCTCATTTCCTCTTTTTAGTAAAGATTTTGTTTATTATTTGTCACAACACCAATTTAGTTCACAGTATCAACATCACAAATCCAAACAGTTGTGCATCAAAAACAAGCATTTTTATACTTAAAACAAGACAACAAACGCGACCAAAATTGAAATAGAATATATAAATAAATAGTTCCAAAGGTATTTCCTCATTTCCTATTATCATAATGTGGACCATAAACATAAAAATCCCCAAGACCTGAACTACCCCCAGCCAGCCAAAGCATCCCAACCTGGAACATGCAAACAGTTGTATGTGTAGTGGTAGTTTCAGAAAGAGAACACAAATAACACGGAGAGAACAACTCCGAATTAAAAGAATACAAGGTGTGAGAATAAGAGATGTCATGAGAGAATCAAATACAATTTCAGAGTGACAGAATGGAAGAGGGGTTCAGACGTTACTACTACTACTCTGTAAGAGAGCCTGGAAGGGAGAAGGAGGGCGAGACTGACAGGAAAAAAAATTAGAAGAATGAGATAAGCTGTTGTTTTGATAAATATACTGTGTGTGAGTAATGGGATTAGGTAAGCCTGCCATCTTAAATGAAGTTCTACTTAAAGTCCACGAGTCTCCTCAGCAGAGTGGATATATGTGGATTGACTGTTTCCTTTGTGACTTGTTCACCTGACAGTTGCCTTTTTCAGTGTTACTACAAGTACTTGTAGTAAATCAGTCACGTGCATCTGTAATCAGCTGACTATGGGCTTTAACTTTTTAGTTTACCAATCAGCACAAATCAAAGTTTTGTATAGGCCTACTTCTTTATGCCCCATGTACAGCGGTCGACAAATAGGCCTAAGTCTGGCAATGAGCAATTTTTTTTCAAACCATTACATAGCAGGCCAGAACATAGTCAAATTATTTATATTTTTCCTTAATTGTATGCGTGTTTAGCTCAGTCGGTTGGCTACTATGCGGGATTCCCATTCAGATCCATTCCAAATCACAGCGGGTATTTTTTTCTCCCTTGTTAACCAAATTTATCATAAGGACACTTCTGCACATGCTCACAATGAAGCATGTGCTGTAGTTTGCATCCCAGCGTTTGATCTGCATAAACCTATGGATTTTTTTTATTTCTCCGAAGAAATTCAGGGGAATCAAATCACACGTAAACTGACGGCTTTTTCGGATGCGTGGCAAGTAAGCCAGAGTCTCTTTTGAAGGTCGTTCAGAACTCTTCAAAGTAATAGCTCTCAATAAACTTGTCATAAAGCATTGCTGCACAAAAAGTTCTTGGGCTTTTATTTTGGAGACACAATCACTTAGGAGGAAGTGATTGTGTGAACAACTGTATCTGTCATGACTGAGCTCTATTTCAACACGAGCAATTTATCAGTTTATTTATTTTTATTTTTCTGCTGTCAAAGCAATCTGGCCGCGGGCCAGACATTATTGCTTGAGGGCTAGTTCTTGCCCGGGGACCGCCTAAAAGACCAATGACTATGGGAAGCCATGTGGAGGAAAAAGGACCCGCCCAGATACCTGGAGGATATAAAAAGCTCATTTTGTGAGATTCGGGACAGAAAGCTGTAAATTTGAAAGGAAGACCAACTTTTCAGTCCACTGCAGTGTTATTTGTTTGTTCTGTAATGCAATCTCTTTATTCACTAATTTTGTAATTAAATCTTTTGTTAATTTTGATTTGGACCCAGACTCTCCTTTCTCAAAAACTGAAAACGCAACACATGCCACTGAGTTAGGGGTTCCTGGCCTAGCTCAGGGACACAGGTTCCAAAGCCAAGTCCCAACAGACTGAGCTAATGCCGCTCCAAATTATTATTGTTCACTCAAATAAAACCTCTCCTGACTGAAATACAATGGAACAGTCCAGTTGACATGATGAACAAAACACTCAGTAGTTCCATTAATAAAGCCAAATCCCTCCAGAGATTGAACTTTTGTTTACACTGTCAAGGCAAAATAAATGTGTCTACACATTTACTTAGATATGTAGAAATTAAAATGAGTTTCTTGCCCTAAGCAGCGATCCATTCAAAACATTATTTTACTCTGTTTTCCTGTGATAATGGGTTAATTAACTCAAGATCTCGAGACAACAAATGTTGTTTTCCTTGAAAACGGTATAATTTTCTCAGGATTTCGAGATATCAAAACAATAGTTTAACACAGGGGTCGGCAGGAACATTTCTTGATGATTACTTATGATTTCTTAATGTTTCATGCTGATTACAGGACTCTCAAACAATGGGTTGCATGTTTGATCCTAACTTAAAGGGATACTATGCTATTCTGCAGAAAGTTTGTTGAAATTTGAGTTCAGCTCCCTTTACTAATCCTTTAGAACCTCTAACCCTCAAATTCATGGATGCATGTTGCTATGGCAACCAGTGCAAGCATCCAAAACACAACGCAGTGTCCAAAACACAACAGAATAAAAAACTAGCAAGAGCACATGAAATACGGACAGTTGGCAACCCATGAGGAAATATTCACTGAATTGTGACAAAGTGTATTGGGTTAGAATCCAAAAAAGTATCCCTTGGCGATCGTACACCATCGCCAACTTGACTTTTCATTTCCCCACCCAGGCAGAGGAAATTCCTGTGCTTCTCATTCAGGGGAATCCATTTACACATTTCTGGACTGCTTTTTCGTAACCTTTGAAATATTTGTCGGGAAATGTGTGATTGGATTCTGCTGAGTCTCTTCATCAGATTTATGTTGAAGAGGTTATTAAAAAACACACAAAGAAGAAAAAAATCTTAGAAAATGAGTCCCGCGCTCTACCAACTGAGCTAAACAGATTTAAATAGAAATTATTGTAAAGAAACACATCTGCAAATCACTGTACAAGCTCAATTATACCGTTATCATGGGAAAGCAACATTCAATATCTCAAGATCTCGAGATATTTATCACGGGAAAACGGAGTAAAAAAATATTTGAATGGATGGCTGCTTAGGGCTTGTGTAGATTAATTTCATCTATGAAATTTGATTTAACTTAAATGCAAACAACAGCAATGCACCTGACCCATGGATGTGCAGATGTTTAAATAATGTACATAAAAATGCAATACAACATAGTCTGCTGCCTGTATACACACACATACACACACACACCCCTACATACTGCAGGTCTTGAGTCCAGATCCAGTAGAGGGGTTGGCTGACACTGGAAGAAATTCAGAGGGCAAAAACATCTCGACACTGCCTGTTTATCCCAGAGATCCCCGAAGCGCACAGAGTGCCATTCACCACATCTGCATCTCCATCTGCAGACTCACTTCTCACACTCTTGCTACTCTAAACAAACTTCCATCTGGATGGAAACATGCGGTACACTGAGCTGATCACTCCTGTACACACTCTGTGTGCACACACACTGCGTCACAGCCATCACCTTGTGCTTACGGACAATGTTTTTTTCTGCGCGATCACGTAAAAGGGCACAATGCTCCTGAACTGCTCCTGAATTTTATTCCACTATGACGTCACTGATGTTCCCATGTCTTGCTTTCTCTTCACTAAACACTGACAGAAAGTCCCCCTAATTTACCCTGCTCCCTTCCTTTCCATTGAATCCCTCTAATTCTTTCTCCTCATGGTGTCTGTTTTTCTTTTTCCAGGATGCTAATATCTACCGTTCAGCTGCCTTCCATTCATCTTTTACGCTTGAATTACAGCCTACCCTGGTTTTCCTGTTCCCAACCACTTTGTTTGCCACAGAGAAGATGCAGGATCGTGCAGGATGGATGGTCATACAGTGTGTGCAGAGGAAAGGAGGAAGGAAAATACTCTCAGGCAGAGTGCTTTCAAAGTTTGTTTTTGTTGCAGGCTCCCCTGATAGACGGTTCAAATGGCAGATCCTTAAACGTGGCTCTCCTTAGTGGATCAAAACATTTCAAAAGCATCTTCATGCTGAGTTAAAACCAGTGTTTAACCATCTTGTCTTTTGCAGATTTTCCTCAGTTTCTCTTTTGTTGCCTCCTCTCAATCTTTCTGTTGTCTCCTCTTTCTTGTCAATATATTTGCTTTGTTGTTTATCTTTCCCTTATCTGAGCCTTTTGTATGTTTGCTGTGCACACAAAAAAATCCATCATTGCTGTCTGGCAGTAATGGGGCTCTGACAGACTGAGCAGAAAAAAACAGGCCAATAAACCAAATGATGGGCTACAAAGAGGAGAAGAAACTGATGGTAAAGATGAGAGAGAAAAAAAATTTCTTAAAATGACCCTGCAGAAAAGGCCAATGCAAACATGCTGTCAAATTAGGAATGTCCTGATGCATGTTTTTCCTAAATCCTAATGCCTATACTGATTTCAGTCTGAAATGATATTAATATTCATTACATCTCTACATGTTGTAGCTGTAAGCAATTATTACATCTTTGACTGCTGACTGGTTATGTATTGAGAAAATATATAGCTTGCATCAAATTTTTTCTTTGATAATTTCCTAAATCATTATTTATCTGTTTAATAATATCTGTGGAATCTTCGCTTCATAAATTGAAGACACTGAAGCTGAAATGCAGTTGTCAACCGATAGCAGTACTTAAGAGACATGGCAACAAGCAAATTGTTGCAGAAAGAGAGGCAAAAAGAAGCTCGCAATGGTTTGTGTTTCAGAAACACTTTTTTTTTTGACGGAGTGACTTTGACAGCTGGAATGCCCAGAGCAAATAAACAAAGGATCAGGAAAAAAAACAATATTTATTAATCTATTCAAAATGCCTGAATCGTGCAGATCCCCATCCTGCTGATTGGCTCAGAACATGGAATTCCACATGCTCACATGCAGCCTACATACTTTTAGCCATGGATTTATTCTCTCACCACTCATCTCTTTTCTTCTCCCCCATATAGATGCACACAAAATATGCAATTTACTGTCGTTGGCCAAAGGTCTGGATCATGTTCACACAGCGGTGTTAGGTTTAATTTCTTTTCTCATATCTATTTGATATCCCTGTGTAAACCATCTGCGAAGGCCAGTAGATCAGGTCTGTCTTGACAAGCCTCCATTGATATCCAACTTGGCAGTGAGAATCACAGGTCTGCCATTCAGCTTATTCATCTGTTTCTTCTACAGCTATTAGAATGACAAAGCACAAAGCAACAATAGTTGCCCTATGAAAAGTGGTTATGACTATCACACCGTGACCACATGTAGAGTTTGCTATGATATGATTAATTAATTTGCCACTTCACACTTAATGCTTTGATTGAATTCTATAAACAGATTATGTTATGGACAATCTGTCTTTTGAAATGAACAAGTAAGTTGAAGTAAACAAGACACACATTCAATTCTGCACTTTCTAGCTGCAGGACTTACAGAGTACTCAAAAACCACAAACTTGATCCCGCCAACATCACTGTGTCCTGCCAAAGTGCCTCATTATTAAAAAAAATTCTTCACCATGTTGATCTCACAGCTGTACTTCGTAAAATAGAGTTTGATATCATGCAAAACATTTGATTATCTCCAAATATTCCACCAGTAGCTGCAGTTTTAGTTTAAAAGGAATTTACAACACAAAAAATGCAAAAAAAACTTTTACAAAGTACAAGTAAATGCTTTGACTTCTTGGGCTGATAGCAGAACTCCACTGATTTAGCATTGCATTCTTATAACACTGTTCACGATGGACAGCTGGATCAAAATCAAAGCAGCAAGATCCAAAATATAGTCGTTTTTTATTGCACACATTCTTTTTCCGTGTCAAAACCTGGTGCCTACTCACAACGGAATTCGGCCGTCGACAGTTTGGTTGGAGATTTGGGTGTGTTATGCTGGCAGTGGCAAATGTAGTCTTGAGCCGCTAGCCTCAAGCATAGATGAGGATACACAGGGATACACAGGTCTGGTAAGCATACTTACAAACACATGTTTTTTTCATTTTCAAACTTGAAATCTTCACTCCCCACAGAAGCTGTCAGAGGGCAGTATACAACTTTTTCATTCATGTATGCAGTACTCACCAAGACCAAGGATAGACTATGATGTGTAAAATCAGTGGAGCGCCACTTCACTGCAACTGCTACTTCCCTACAGTACCACTACTACATTCAATACAGGCCTGATACATAAAAGGATATGTTCTCTCTGGTGATATTTGTCATTGTAAATAGTTTCCGTTTTATTTGTCCATTGGTTTGAGATGTCTCGTGTGATTGTTGCTGCCATCTCAATCCAAGGAAGATTGATAAGATTTCTCTTAACGATGAAAAGTAGTTTGTTTTTTAAATCCACAGCATTGTGTCACACAAAGAGCCATTTTCAGTGGAACTACTTTCTTCCAAAGAAATAGTGCCACATATTTAAAGCAGTTTTTTGGATTAGCCAGCGTAACAAGATGGAAAATGCTTCTACAGAGAGATGTTACCGTTGATTTTTTTAAATTGAATTTTTCAATGCTGGGAACACAACCATCAAAATGTCTTTCACTTTCATTGCACTGGGCTGGAGGCAGGGAAGCAGGATAGATATATATGATAGAAAAATGTGTGTATAAATAAAACTAAAACAATGTGTAATTTCGGTGAACAAACCCTATACCTAATACTATTCTATAGTGGTATAAATACAGTAATTCTTTTTTCACCTCTGTGAATGCTTGATGCTCTGTATAAGAGCATTTATACAAAAAAGTGGAAGAGTGCAGTGATGCATGCTTGCAGCATTTCATTGAAGAGAGCTCTAAGTATAATGACAGTAATAGGGCCTTTGGGCCTTTTCCTGGTTATTATGGATTCACACAAGATGAATCCCAAATTTTTCATCTGTCTTATCCGTTATTTATGGGTGGACTGACAGTTAATGATTCCCTCAGATGTTCCTTAACTTTTTAGTGCTGACTCTGTCAGACCAGGTATTCTTTTGCGCCCTGTGCAATTCTTAATCTAAGCTGTGGCCTGATTCAGGCTGTTCTAAAGGAAGAAAAATGGCTCTATTGGACTTTTTGTCCCTCTGAGTGAACATTTAGTTAAGCCTCATCTCTCTCTGTTGAGGTTGATGGTAGCCATGTTTGTGGTCTCTGACAGAGTCAGAGAAGAAGCCAAACGCTTTGGACTAAAAAGTGAACTTGACTGAGTGACTGTTTTTGGATTTACTGAACTGTCACCATCTTTCTCTTCTCCAGTCAGAGGAGGCCCCCTGATTGACTGCACAGCAGATTTTTTTTTATAAATGTCAACACCTCTGTTTGAATAAAGAGGTCCCTGAGAAGAGTGAAAGGTCTTTGCAGAAGAGACTCTCTCTCAGAGGAAAACCGTTGTCATTTTTTATTTCTGGCACGATACTGGGAGCTGGAAATAAGCACCAACATGTGGGAGAATGTCCAGCCAGAAATCTCAGAGGAAAAGGTTGCCATAGATTGAGATATTTAAAGGTCTCAGCATTCCTTTTAAACTTTAGTACTGCTCTGCGACTGAACATGATGTGCAGAAGATGTTCTACATCTTTTCTACAGATGATGTTCTACATCATATAAAAGTAATGTAACGTGGGTTAATACGTTACCAAATAAAATCTTTTTCGGATGGTGATGGTTTGAAACCTATCTAAAATCAGATAAAACCATTAATTATCTTTCTGTCACAAAGTCAAGGTGATTTCCTTGTTCAGTTAATGGCTTTTCTTTTTGTTGCTGCTCCTTCCCCCTTCTCTTGCTCATCAGTTTACATTATGTAGCTTTTAAATGAACAAAGTGTATAGTGGATTCATTTTACTGCTTTACTGATTTGTGACAATTTGTCCTCTGAGACCAGAGCAGCCAGGTTGATCATATTAGAGTGATTCTCTGGGAGCTCACAGTCCCACCTCCTCAGCGGCAGGACAGAATGGTTTGACTGAGGGAGACATCTGATGTGAACCTGGCGTCACCGCTGGAGGAAATCGGCCAGGTCTTCTGACATCATGGGACAACCAAAGCCTGCTGGCCAGGGATCAATGGCTTTGAGCTAGACAGACAAACAGTGCCGCATGGACAAAGCAAGCTGTCTGTCTGTATGTGTGTGTGTGTGCTGTTGGGGGCCACTGAATAGGAATGATATTATACTTGTAAAATGTCAATGAACCACAGTTTCCTTGTTAACTGCAGCTTTTGGGGAAAAAGTAAGAGGAAGCTGCAATTTACTTGTCAAAATAAATTTGGGTACATGGTCAACATTTGCCTGTTTGGTTGGATTTTTGTGTGTGTTTGTGCATAAGAGTGTGCGTCTTTGTGCATGAATTTATGAATTCATTCATTGTGTACACCTGTGAGTGTTTGCTTGCATGCTAACTGTATTTCCTTACCATCAAGTATGCGTTGTGTGTGTGAGAGAGAGCCTTGACATTAAAACTGAAAGACAGCAAGCTTTTTTTTCTCTTCTGTGCGCTAACCTTCACTGCTCCGTGTGTACACCAAAGGCGTGACCCGCTGATGGCCTGGCTGACTCAGCCAATCGGCATTCCTGGATAGGTGTAAGGGCTCCTGTCCACTAGCAACAAAGGAGACCGAAGGCAACAGAGCTCAAAACAGGGGAGAGCTTTGAATAAAAACATGTGTGGCATGTATGAGTGACTTACACCAGACATAAATCAATTGCAGTGTGGGGAAGTCCTTGTTTGTTTACCCCCTGCTCTTTCCTAGTCACACACACACACACACACACACACACACACACACACACACAAACATTACCCTCAAAACAGGTTTGCACATATACATGCACACACACATACCCACTTGATGTGCACATGCATATAAACCCAGTAGCCAAATTGTCCACCTACTTCTCTCTCACTCTCTCACACACACACACTTAATAGGTATGTGTAACACCCTCCCTCCACTCCTGGCTGCACGCTCCACCCTCAGCCTTATAGAGGACAGGCTGGTTGACCAAGGAGGAGGGAATAGTAGTGGGGAGGCAGGGGGATGTGAGAGCAGACGGAGCTCAGATTCATTTCTGCTGGTGGTGCTGGAGGCACAGCACATTGTAAGAGCATATCGTGACGCACAAGGAGCCGGGACATGCAGGGCTATCAAATGGATTACTCTGACTTGCACTTGTGAACTCCAACACAGTCAGCAGGCACTCAAAGGACTTGCAGAACTTTGTTGTCACACAAGAAAAACTAACCGGTTTTGATTAAGACAAACTGACGTTTTTGTTTGCGCCCTCCCAAATTCATCCAGGAGCCAGCTGATATTACGCTGAGCACAGGGACTTGGATTGACTCCTGAAGATGTGAATGTGGATGAATTTCTGAAAGCTTCTTGTCAAACAGTTGCACCACAGAAGTAGATCACAAGTAAGTGTTTTTTAATTAATTTACTCCGAGGAGACTGTTTGATTTGATTTTCTAACATTGATAGTGATATTTATACTGAAATTAGGACAAATACTTCTGATCATAATCCTCCAGTAATTATCCACTAATCACTTAGCACACTTTACAGCCCTTTACAAGTATGTAGAAACATGTTCGCTTTATGTGAATGGATTTCTTCACTGACCAATCTAGGTCATCTCTCTGTACATCTACAATATCCCAGGACCACACAAGATGCACACACGCAACTCAAGCTCTGTCTTAAATATTTTACACTTGATTTTATTTTTTTAATTTTATGTACAGGTTATTTGTACACAGAGCTATGTTGTCATCATCAGTATCATTAATCTTACTCTTCTGATTAGTATAACAATTATACTGTTAACATAACAGTATAATCCTTGTTTTTCTTAAAGAAAAATCTTAAAAAAGAAAGGAAATGTAAGAACACTGAAAAGGAAGAAAACAAATCTAATGTGTTTATAATAACATTTTACCTCATTTGGAAATTGCACCAATGTCTGAAGTGAATAAATGTATTGAAAACAACAATATTTGGAAAATGTGCCGCATACTTTGTTGAAAAGAAGGCATGAAAAGAAGCTTACACAGCATTGATACATGATTTCTACATACAATTTTCCATTTGTTGCCCTCTGTTAGTTTCACATTATTGAATAATATCACATTCAATTGATTTGACAAAAAAACAGACACATAATACATTCAGATTTTGATGAAACAATGATACTAACAGTGCGTATTTGCCATGCCTGTCAGCCCTGATTTTAACATATGTAATGTATGTTAACATACACAGAAAGGCACAGACGGGTATGCTTTATTGGAAATATTTTATGGCAGAGCCTAAGTGAAAAGTCATGTGGTTCCCATAAGTTTTTCCGTGGATTAAAAGCTCAAGGGAACTGTCAGGTTGTTAATGTGATCTGTTCTAGCATGTAATGTTAATGGACTGTAATGGTGACGGCCCTTAATGCTTTGTCCCTCAGTCACACAGACCAGAGCGAAACGCACCAAGAGAAAAGGACACGCGTGAGAAAGCTTACCATGCACTGACAACAAGGTGAGAGGGGACAAAAAGCGTATGTACTCACCTTGGGGTGCTCTTCTTTTATGGGCATGCGCAAGTTTGTGTGTCTGTTTATTGGTGCATATGCGTGACTTACCCTTATTTTAAAAGGCAAATTGAGATGATAAAAAGGAGACTCTTAAAAGGTCACTGATTTAGTTTAAGGTTTGCTAATTACTTAAAAATATAAATAGGAATTAAAAGGGTTTTTTTCACAGTGAAGCAATGACACAGCACAGCAAAATTACAATTAAATCTCAACAAAAGCCTGTATCTCTACCGTCACAGCAGTTTGTCTTGTCAAGTCTACTCAGTTCAGTTCAGTTTTATTTATATAGTACCCAATCATGACAGCAGTTATCGCAGGGCATTTTTCATAAAGAGCAAGTATAGACTGTACTCTTTGTGATATTATGTACAGACACCCAACAATTCCCACCATGAGCAAGCACTTAGCGATAGTGGCAAAGAAAAAACTCCCTTTTAACAGTCACTTTCCATTATTGTTAAAGCTATTAAACTTTTTAGGAAAATCTCACTAGCTTGTCAGTTGAATCTACAAATCACTCATTGGCTAAATATGTTTTTGTGATTGAGAGCATGAAGCTGTTTGTATCAACCAAAATACTTTACACGGGTTTTTCCATAAATCACACACTTCCTTATTTTTTTTCTTTGGCACGGTCTATAATATTCACAAAATGACTTCCTTGATTGTAGTCGCCATCGGGATAAATCATCATCATTACTGTTATTTTCATGCTCAATTTGGTCTGGTCCCTAACGGTGAATCATTTCATTGTGTTCATTTCATCATGTGGCACGGATCTTTCCATATCAACTACAAACTTCAAGGACTGTGTTGGTTGATGTGGTTACACTCAGGTCCATTTTCCACTCTTATGAGGGAATACTCTCTTGTGGGACATGAAAAGGGCCCTGTTTTCTTTAGGTCACATGCTTGTTGGTGGTGTGCTGGTTAATGATACATGACAAGAAAAACAGTCAGTGGTCTTATGAACAGGATTTATCAGTGGTGATAAGGGGACTTGGACCTTCTTCCACACAGTGATTTCTGTCCACCGACCAGTATATTATGGAAATAAACTCATGGTGACGTTTGCAAATACAAAACTCAAGGAGTGCTGCAGCACACACAGATGAAATGTGGGCAAGTAATGATTGTTTCAGTGTGCAATGAGGTGTGGTTCCACATTATTAACATGTAATGGGTTTGGCAAGACAGTAAAAGAACAAAGTGTTACTTTTGTTTCTCTGATGGGCTGCGGTCTGTGGTGAAGAATATAGTTTGAGTGACACAATGATAAAGAGGAATAAATAATGGATACAGCTCTGTGAATCAGATTTTTAATGAGTACAGCAGGTGTCTCCGCAAAGTGAGATGCATAAATATATCCACCTGTCACTGAGCCTTTCAGATGGAGAATCTATGCTGAATCTGAGAGTGCCAATGGGGATCTAATTTACTCACATGTGGGGCTTAAAGAAAAAAAACATGGTCATATCTGCTTCATTATGCAGATGAAGAACTGCACAGCCCCGCGAGTGGCACCACATGACTCATCCAGACTGTTATTGTGTAAGAATCTATTGATTGGTATGTAAATAAAGTCTCCTCTAATACTCAAAAAAGCAGCATAAAATACCAAAGCTTAAATATATCACATGGTGTGATCTAATGCTGGATTCATATGTTTATTTTCAGTCATCTTAGGTGCAGATTTGGTCAGACTATTTTAATCCTGTTTAGGCCGAAGTCTATTAATAAGGATGATAATTATAATCAAGCAAAATTAATAAGCATATCAGAAACCGCTTCCTCTGCCGGTTTGATCTTTAATGACATGAGATGGTGGACTGTCTGGGACAGAAGGAGGGAGTTAGAGTGGATGAATGTGAAAATTTTGAGAAAATAACAGGAGACATGAAGAAATAGAAAAGAAGAAGAAGGGCAGATTAGAGAGGGAAATTAGTGGCAGATTGTTTGAATGTACATTGGTTAGATAGGTCCTCATTAATCAGACTGTTCAAAGGGAAGTAATCAAGGGCATGCACACACAAGACAGGCAGGCAAGTGATGGATCGTTTACTATGTTTGGATTATTGCACCTAGTGCTTAAACACTTTTTTTCCTGCCCTCTGCTGCCACCACTATTTCACCTTGGCTGCTAAATTGGCTTGAAATCTGCCGACCAAGTTCATCCTCACTGTCAGTGTCTTTAAATGCAAGTAAGGCATTCTGTGCATGAAATAGGGAGAGAAATGTATTTCCCTGCCACACAAGAGACGGCAAGACAGAACTAGAGACGGGCAATGGTTTGTCATCAAAACACAGTAGATCGTAAGGACAGGAGGTTCAGTGTGTGCCTCATGTTTTCTACTTTTATTACAATTTCAAGTTCTTGTTTTGAAAGAAAATCTATTCCTTTTTGACCATTAGTAAAACCTCAACTTGAGGGGCCATAGCAGTGGATTTTCATGTTACTTTACTAGATTGGAATGTACTTTGTCTGCTACTCCAGATATCCATTGTATTCCATTCATTTTCGCACAAATGAAACAAGCTTTAGAAATTTGTTGAGTTATTGTTGAGTTATATGAACCTTCAAAGTTTCCAAGGATCTTTGACATAGTTGCGTTATTGTGAGCTGCAGGCATCATATCAATCTGTCCTCAAACTGCATTACCAAGGAACAATGATGCAAGCAACACTGACAAATATTAATGTATTAATAGACTTGATATTCACTGTGGCAGGTTATGCAATGTACAGTCATGTCAAGCCTGCTCATTAATGTTCATATCATAGAGAAAATAATGAAAAACAATGGCGGGTTTGGGCTGTAAAAAACTTACACTGTATAATGGTAGAGTCTGTATTTGCAAATGATCCACAGAAATTAAATGTATAATGACTGAGATGCTGACATTTGCAAACATCCTGGTATTGTCCTTAATATGTACCCTTTGTGTTGCGTTGTTTAATACGAAGAGTATTGGTTCAAAATTGTTTTACTTGCCTTAAAGGAGCCACAAACCTTCCAGCTGTCAAACAAGTGAAGTCCATGAGTCCAATTCACAGGCAATCTTGACATTATATGCTTACATGATATCAGAGTTATGACCAAAGTATCCTTTAAGCTTGGATTATTTTGAATATTTGTTACATTATTGTCAAAATGACCAAATGAGTCATTTTAACCAAATAACACTGTTGTGATTATTATTTCATCCCAGAAATCTATTTTCTTTAAACATTTGGCACTCAACATCCTTTAGGATTGTTTAAGAGGACTTTGACACAGACAGATAGTGTTTGGATCTCAGCATAGCTGGAACATGATGTAGTTTGTCAAAGTGAATGACCAAAACATGTGTGAGCAAGCAAGAAACAGCAAGAAAAGAGGACTGAGATATTGAAAGATGTGAATGCTTGGTAGCAATAATGTTTTCTTGCGCACTTTAATTACCATGTGCCTGTCGTCCCTGAGGCACTGTAGACTTGTGTGCAGGAAAGCGGTATAGGATGGAGAGGACATGAAAATATGTTTGCGCACCAGTTTGCATCTGGAGAGGAAAGCAAGAGAGGCTCCATCATTAATCATAGTGAAGTAAAGGGAGGAAGCAACATACTGCATTAACTACTAAAAGCTGTGTCTACAATCCATCCAGCACAGAGAGATGGAATAATTTGTGCTTAACATTAAGTCGATCAGACAGATAGGAATGCTGTGCTTGCGTTATTAAAGAGAGCAAAGCAGAATACATTTTCAGAGACAGGGGTATGTAACGTAATACATAAAAATGCCTCCAGCACTGTTCTGCGGGCAATGTTTACCTTTTCTATGTACCCTTAGTGTAGGGAATTTCCTCTGAGGACAGAAAGCATCAGTGCCAGACTTTTGAGCTATGCGTGGGTCTCCTGTAGTGCAGCTATTGAGCAATTTGAAGACAATCCATTTTGATTTTTTGGATGCACAAGCCATGCAAATGAGACATGAGCATATTTGCAGAAAATACTTTGTGTCCTTCAGGAGTTCAGGAAAACAAGGGCAAATCCAGAATTGATCAGAACAAAACTTGATGATGGAGCAATCTTCCGTGAATCTGTTCAGGAGTGTTCCCAAGTGTTCCCATATACTATGATCAGCACATAAGTTTTGACATCATTAAAGATTCTTCATACCAAATCATACCATATCAATCCTTTTATTTCATTTTATTGAGTGCAATTTGGAAATATTGTTTTGGTATTACTGTAATACTGTGGTTCCTTTGTCACACTGGCAATTTCACAGTCATTACACCTTGTCTTCATGGAAGCATACTTGAAAAAGAGATTTCACATCAGAAATTAGTCACATGGGCAAATATGCATGATGGGATTATATAGAGGTAAAGGAACACAGCACCACAAAGAATCCTCTCATCAATGATACTGTAATTACAGAGAGGCACAAGGCTCCTCAGGTCCTGACAAAGAGAGGCCAGGATATTCCCTGATGAAAAAAGGCCTTGTCGTCTAAACCCCTAATTTAAAAAAATTACTTGAAAAGGAAAACATAATAAAACAGATAATAAGAAAGCATGCAACTAGCTTTGATCCATAGGACCTTTGGATGGGGCCAATATTTGAGTAGAATTCCAATGCAGAGTTAGAGGAAGGTAATTAAAGTTTGAATTGGTTTAGATATTTAGCGTTGAGTTCCTCTGGTGGGGACGCGGGTCATTCACTCAAACCAAAGACTTGTCGTTTGACATAAGAGAAATGGTTCCACTCGGATTCCCTTTCTTTCACTCACATCCCTACCTTGGGTGGAGAGGTCCAGCTGGCCTGGCTTGTCATGCATTCATCTGAGCACATTCCTCTGGCAAAGCCAGCATGTAACGCTTGACAATATGTTCAGCTGTGTTATCTCACACACTCAGCAGTAAGTCTGATATTACATGCAAATTGGCCATTAGGTCTCAGTGGAGTAGTGAGAACAACCCTTAATGTCTTTTTTGTCACACTAAAATGCACTACACTGTCACTGTAGTTTTCGTCCTATTTTTAGAAGTGGAAAATTCCCACCTAACCACTCTTTGCACATTAGTCAAAATAATACTAAATGCTGTCAACACACACTGTGACATGTAAAAGGACATAGACCTCTTTAGAGCAATATATTTGGCCACCCACTGTTTCCTTATCTTATCATCCCCTTTTCACAACTCTCTTATTTGACCTTTTCTGAGCTGTTTTTGTTATTTTGTTGACCTTTGCTGCCTTCATCACTCTTATTCCATCTTCCTTCATTTTTCATCCCAGACGTCCTTCTACGTGCAGTTTATTTGACCAAGGCTGCCCCCAGCATCCCACGACTCTGTTTCTTAAATTGTCATCTCATTCCTATCAACTTTCTGTTCTTTTGAGCCATTTATTTAAAGCAAAGGAAAATAAACATGAAATTTATTGAGATCAAGAGAGAGTGTGACTGGGGGAAGAGAAAAACGAAAATGCCCGGGTGTGTGAGA
>JAPMOB010219823.1:0-11045 GCA_029875015.1 Lepomis gibbosus | reverse complement strand
AGGCTACCAACACACAAGCACCGGAAACGGAAATGAGTCAACACGCTTACCGCAGTACGTCAGCACGTCGAATCACCATGGCAAATAATGAGGTTAAGCATTTTAAATTAAATGTCAAATGCTGTTTCCATTTTCATTTTAATATGATCCTAGAATAGTCACACAAGTGTGTGATAATGAAAATTAAAATGGGATGATTGCATTTTCATTTTCACCTAAATAACATACATTTATGGAAAATGAAAATGTTATTGTGGGATTAAATTTTTATTTTCAAGTTTGCATGATAATTTGAAATTAGTCCTCCATACTCCTCCATAAGTTGAGTTGCTGCAGTTAAATATCTTCCTATTTGGTGGACCTATGAACTTAAGCTATATTTAAACAACTATTGCTTTGTGTTGTTGGCCAGAAAAATAGTAAGACTTCTCTCTGTGTGCACGTATCCTATACAGGTACAATTTTGGCTGTATTATTTGTGTCCCCTTCAAAAATTGCTCTTGAGAAATTTTATGTTCATTGTCCCCCCCAACTGTTAGATTACATTTACACCCATGGTGATAAATACATGTTACTCATTTAACTGTGTATCCTTCTAGCTACATCAGTTGGTAAAGTCAGCAAAAGATGTAGGCTATATTTCCAAATTTTTACACATTTGTGTATTTTTAACATTTTCCTGAATAACTTTGGGGTAGAGAAGATGACTTTCAGAGATTGTTTACTGTAACCAGCTACCTAATAATGTTGACAAAATATTTCTACATAAATTTTCATGCAGAACAAGTTTTACTATTTGATAGTATGTATTATTTTAATTAAACACTTTATTTTGCCTTTTAGTTTTTGGTTTACCATTTACAACATGAGCTTCCATGGGAGCTGCCATTGTTGTGTGACGTCATTTGGCTGCTACTCCTCAAGTCAGGGTACATATTTTTCTTCTAGAAAACCTGATTTCAAGTGGCGTCCCATAGTACTTTTTCTAGTGGGAGGTCGGAAATTTCCTAGTTCGGGGTTACCTGGAACGCAGCATTAATTAGTGAGCTTCAGAAATGCTGGTAGCCAGATTTTCTGACCTTTAGACCACAACAGGCTAGCATTTCTAGTCTTCAAGTTAAGCTAAGCTAATTGCCTTACTTGTAGCTTCACACCACATGAGTGGTATCTTTTAATCTAAATCTCAGCAAGAAATAAATAAGGGTATTTCCAACCAACTTTTAATTGAAGAACAATTTTCTTTTGGATTTTGCTAGACATCACAACCATATTGAAAAGATATCAGTACAATATACACATTTCATGCTACTGTTACCAGCCAGTCTTTTGCTCTTCAAACATGAGTGCAGTCTCCAGTGAACATTTATTGCATCTTCCTGCTTTTAGACCTCAGGTTCTCCTCTTCATATTTACTAAAGCACACACAGGTGTGAAAAAAGATTAATTGGGCACAGCTGCATCTGGTTTTCTTGATTCACCACCTCCGCATCAGCTCTCTCTGGATTCACTTTTAATCCCTGCCCTGCTTTTACAGAGAGCTTTAAGGGCATTGGAAAACCATTGCAGTGGAAATGGGAAGCTGAAGCAGTCTTTGGTGGTTTATCAACAGAAGAGATGGAGACAACAGAAAAAGAGCTGTAGGATACAAAATGGTTATTAAAAACATTTTACATTTAAATATCATTATAGGCAGCAGTTGAAAGATATTGAAAACATGGCCAGAACTGCAGTTTTGTGATACAGCTGTTTAGTTGATGAATTTTAATCAGCTAATTATTATGTTCAAAGCCTTATCTACATCATTGGTTTTGTAATGCTTCAGGTCTGGCAATATAAAACTGTTGTCTCATGATAATCCAAGTCTGTTTTCATAAAGTGGTTTCACAGGAAAAAATTATGTTTACCTCCTAAGAGGAAACATGTTTTTAAAAGCACAGTCCAAAACATTCAGAGGCAGATGTGTGCTCTGATTTGAAGGACAACCACTAGGGCATTTATTTTTTGTAATTCAAAATTTTCTCCTACTTTCCGAGTTGTTGTTTCGACTTCAGTGGGTGTTCACGTGAATTTTCCCAATCGGGAAATAATTTTTCCTATTATTCCGACACCACATGAATGCACAATAACTGTGTCCCAATCCATACTCCTTGCTAATTATATAGAGTATATAAACCAGTTTCACATTTAGTCTGCGTCATGTCTGATTTTAGAATATTTTATTTTGTCACCTTTGTAGTTTGAACACACAAACATCATGTTTAGAATTAATAAGGATTAAAGTCTATCATGCTAGCGGTTATGAGGCTATGTAAGTTATGAGACTTTAGCACAGCAGTGTTTTGAGCTAAATGCTAACATCAGCATGCTAACAAGCTCACAGACAATGCATGATGATGTTTCGCAGGTATAATATTCTCCAAATTTACGATCTTTGTTTAGTGCATTGGCATGCTAATATTTGCTTATTGGCACTAAATAAAGCACAGCTGAGATTTGATGGATTATGTTGCTGCACTCATGACAAAGTGGATTTTCACCTGAGAAATGACCTCTGACCCTACAATCTCACACAAATATGAAATGAAATAGGATTTTTACGTTACTTAAAGGATAACCACATCCTGGATCATCCTAACCAAGCATTCACATGCAGTCAAGACTAACCAGTTAATGGTAAATGAATAACTTATTTGCTCTAATTTCTTTGTAACTTGTTGTGTAATAGTTCATTTTTAGCTAAAAAATAATCCGCCACCTCATGCCACAAGAAAAATTTCTTCTCAACTCATATTCCTCAAGATGGACTCTACACGTTAATGTAAATCCATATTTTACATACTTTATATCGTATCATTTTCTATTTTATGACTGTTGACTTTAACAGTAGTTTTTCCTTCTCTTACTGAGTTTATTGTAACAAAATATCACAGCATCAAAGTATGTGAAAACCTACTTGGCAATAAACCTGACTGTGATTCTGATTCTTTGCTAACTTTCTGGACCCCTGTCAGACATTATTTAAAAAAAATACAGTAATGCTGCACAAATTCTGTGAAAAGCTGTCAATTCAGTTTAGGTGAAAGGTTAAGACTCAAACCAGATGACTTTCAGCGTCGGCAGATCGATGTGCTGTTCGATCACAGATGGTGTTATGACCGCCGGTGTCCCTCAGCAGCAGGAAACATTCTCAGGCTCTGTGTGTCTGTTACAGCATAATGTAACATGTTTTGGCATTTTCACTCTGTGTTTGTGTGTGTGTGTGTGTGTCTGTGTGTGTACACAGGTGCCAGGGGCCCCGATGTGACCCCAGGTGTGGTGGCATGAGTCTTTACTGCAGCTGTCACATAACCCTCTCTCAGTATTATATGGTCATGTTCCTGTTGCACATCTTTAATCCCACAAACATGTTTAAGAATTATGCACTGTTTTGGATCTGACATAAGTTTGAGAAATACTGGTTGGCTGATTGACTGAATTAAGTGGTGTTTGTAGCACCATATAGACTTGTCTCATGTTAATAGTGAAAGCCACTGTTTGTAAAGGACAAACAGTGGTTTTCACTATTAACATTAACTTAATTTAGGTGACCCAATAAGCTGGCATGAACAACACAAGTGTCTATATATAAATAGTAAAAAAAAATAGTAGTTGTTATCCGGATAATGCGTTTAGTTTATTAATTATGTGCTGTGTTACAACAAAATGTTCTAAAAAAACAACAATGTTTAAATTCAGAAGTGGACTTATCACCCCATTTATTGTGTTCTTATTAAGTTTATACACTTAGGTGAATCCAGGATGTTCAGTTACAATACCTTTCACTATTCTAAGCGTCCTAAAGAAAGGCTACTATACAAGACCACTTTGCACATACGCACGAAAATATTTAATATTATTCACAGAGTTGAATATACTAACTGTAGTCGTGTTGCTGTTAATGCTCAAAGCAAAGCAGACTCTGAGAAAGTCGCTAATTTGTCATAAGGTGCGTTCGAGCAGACGGCGGCTGACTTTCGCCGACTTCATGGTCTAACGTGAGCTGTAGGTGACTGCATGGGCGGGGAATAAAAACGGCGCTGCAAAATCGGACACATCCTACATGCGTGATCTTACTGTGAGCTGAGATCAATGAAGGATCTCGAGACAATTGCAAAGCCAAATACCGCGAGACCAGGCAATAGTGTGCTTCCAACGTGGTGCAGTGTGGAAAAGCAACTGAGGCCGCCGGAATGGGTGCCTACAGCCGCTTTGTTCCCGTGAGGTTTTAATGTCATGTGATATGGTGACGTTTTGCAGCGCCGGCGAAAGTCGGACACGATTTCTAACCAGCATGCCTTATTTTAAGTCCAGCATGCATCACGTTAAATTAGCGCTGCGCAGCGCCGCATGAAGTCAAACGCACCTAGTAACATGGACAGCCCTCTGGCACCACCCTGAGGCTAAACCAACAACATTTCTTGCCCCAATATTGGTAACAATTAAAACTGCTCAGATAGATGTTTTTGACCAGTGGAAATGACTATGTGCAGTATGAAAGGGAAACCTACAGAGAAGTAGGCCTACCACCTGAATCTGCAGTTCCTCTCAGCTCTATGGAGCATTTTAGCATCTTTGAGCTCATTGTTTTGTTTTTCCGACCCACAACTTTACTGTTGTGCTTAAAGCTGACCTCTCACCACTCTCCATTATCAGCAGTTGTTTTCAGCCCACATAGGCCTACTGTACACTATCACCGGAGAGGATATTGCAGCATTTAGCAGCTAAAGATATAGATTTTTTTCTTCAAGATAGAGTTCAAAGCAGAGTGAATATTAGTCTTAGATTCACCAGGTGGTTAGAGACATCACTGTGTACATGTGTAAATAAACTACTGTATGCTAAGTTGTTAGCCATATCAACTTTATTAAATAAGTTTAAAAACAGGCAGCATGGGCTATGAGCACAAGTAGTGATGGCAATCATAACTGAAAAGGCAGAGAAGAGAGTGGGATCTACAAAAACTCAAACTATAGATGAAAATCATAAACACAAACATCACAGTACTGAGCTGTTGACCAAATAACTGCCCCCTGAATTAGCCCTCCATGTGGTAAGATATAGATACAAAACTGTAAACTTCAGGCATGTGATCAAAACAAGTATGGGCCAGATATTTTGCTGAAATGCTGCAGCCTCTCAGTCTTATGCTTCTTTCATATTCCTTCCTCTTTTGATATTTTTTCTCTATCTTTGAGCGAGTATGCCAGCGTGGTTGGTTGTTTCCTTGATCATCTACTGACCAGGGAAAAACCAGGCGTTTCTGATTTAACCAGGCTTTGATGTTCCTCTCTGAAGTGTATTAGCTGGAAATTTAGCCTTTTGATCTTTCTCTTCTTTAATTTAACCTTGTTTGTAGCTGTGGTGCTTTGTCTGTACGCAGACAACATTTAATGGTATTTGCATTTAATTGACAGTGTTTGGTTTAAACAGTTTTGAGTGTACAACACAGTGGGGCTATATGAGATACTGACATGTTTAGTTTATATATATTTATATTTTGTGTGTAGGGTACTTTGTTGCATTTGGATCAGGACCATGTTTCGTTAGCTTTTCATGAATATAGAATCACTGCCAAATTTTCAAATGGATGATCATAACTTTTTAATTAATTGGTTTTACATGGTCAGCACTTACTGACCATGTGCCAACTCACTCACTGTAACTACATGAGCATGTAATCAACAGCAGCCGCAATAATACTCCTGCATAGCGCTTTGTGTGTATGAATTTGTAAACACTGTGCATTACGGTTAAGTCAATGCCTCGGGAAAGAAAACTTTTACTTGAAGATACAAAACTATTAGTTTAACAAAGATTTTTTTAAAATTATTCTCTTTTTGTAAAATATTTTTGTAGACTAGAATACATATTAGAATATTTCAAAAATCCATTCTTTATTAATTGCTCCTGCACCTGCCTCTTGTTCAAACTGTTCAAAGCAAATTCAAAAACTTTACACATTTCAGCTCAGCAAATAAAAAAACAGTCCATCCCTCTCCAGAAGCATGCCACTAACAAATCAACAGTGGCTTAATGCTTGGTTGTGTGAAAATGATGCTCTTGAACGCTCCTACTCCAGCTTTTGCAGCCTATTCCAAGTATTCTCTTTCCAGCAGCATGATGACTGACAGGAGAAGAGGCACCAGTCAGACTGGCTGAAAACCAGCACACTGAGAAAAAATGTTAAGCAAGTGTGTAAATATAAAAATGAGTGTTTGTGTTAAATGTGTAAAACACATACAGAGACCAATGCCATAAAACATGTGTTAGAAGTCTACAGCCACATGTAATACTCATTGGAATATAACTCAGATACATAAGCCAGTATTGGTCACACTACATTTATTTTTTCTGATCTTAATATATTAGCAATGCTCTCTTTTTCAGAAACTGCCTGGTCCCACTCATACTGTTACACACACTCACATATTGAAGCTGCCACAGTCTGAACCATTGAGCAGCTCTCCTGCCCAAATTATAAAGAAGGGACACGCACTGCTCTTTTACTTTCCCCAACACAGATTAATTGAGGATTAAATTGGTAACCTTCTGGTCATAAGCCCATTTCTCTGCAAGTGCTACTCCCTTACTGGATGATGGCGCTATATATGATAGTCCATAAATAACTAAAAATGAATGTCTGCACCAAATTTCATGGTAAGGGGTTATCTGTCCAATAGATGTTGAGACATTTCACTCTAAACCATAGATGTCAACCTGATGGTGGCTTCAGAATCCTCAGAAATAAATAAAACCCAACACATTCCTGCTTATCTAAGGCAGAGAAACATCCGGATTGTTTTATAACATTTCTACTGGTATGTCCCCCATGACTCCACTTTGCTAATTGTCCACTTCATGTCTGAAATAAAGCTGGCTCTGCACAAAGACAACCATTGATGATACAGAGCCACAGTGCTGCAAAATCTCCAAGAGAGCAACGTCTCTAATTCATACACCAGTTTGTCTGAGGGAGAGAACATATATTTGGTCACAGAGGTAAGAAACTTAGAACTTTTTTGTGAGGATAAATTCTGTTCATTAGCCAATAGTAATTTCCCCCGTTTAAATAATTTTTTTGCTTTTTGTCAGTAACCTCATTTTTGTTATTTGTTTCCATAGTGGCTCATTTGAATGTTTTGGTTGACAAACTTTTGCAGGTAACAAGGGCCTCGTCTCGACCATGAAGTTATCTTTTGTTCTGGTTTTCGTATTCATCCTCCCTCTCATCAGGGCTCAGGTGCCTCATTGGGGACCGTGTCCAGAACCAGACGTTCAACCAGCTTTCAATCTTAAACAGGTACCAGGAAAGTTAGTTTGCACAGAATATGTTGAACAAATAGAGAGGTCAGTGTCCAGCACTGTCTCATGATGGTGTGTGGATGACAAAATGGAGGCTCTCTCTACTTTCTGTACCATTTCAAGAGGAAACATTTAGACAATGTTTTTTTTTTTTTTTACATGAACCTCTGCTTTGAATGTCTTATTGCCAGTAAGATGACAAGATTAAAGTTTTTTATTGGTTTATTGGTTTTTAATTGGATTTTTTTCAAAATGTGTCAAAAATGTAAAGTTTATAGCTTCATATAATTTTAATAATTTCATTTTAATAATTATACTTCAGCATTGATGACATGTTACCATTGTTTGATGATGATCTGAGAGTATGTTAAAGCGTTTAGCATTTACAAGCATTATACAAACATTTAATAACTGGCTTATAACCCATTATAATGTAGTAGTAAGCAGCTATATTATATATGTAAGTATTTATTAATGTATCTGTTAGGTTTATAGGCACCCATAAGTGGAGGTCGGTGTTTAAACAGATAACATAGTAAAATGCAGTTGTAATAATTTAAATTTAACATTCCAGATAACTTAATAGTTCATTGTACATTGATAAACACAAAAACACAATGTCCTTATATATGTTTACTCCTACATTAAAGTGTGTTATAAACCATTTATTAAATGTTTATATACTATTTATAAATGTCAAAAGGAGGTGTTAAAGTAAAATGTTCCTGATGCATTAATGTCTAAGCAACATTTCACTGTTGAAGTTGGTCAAGGTGGAATTAGTTTTAAGTACTTTATATACTGATTAGTTTTAAGTACTTTATATACTGATTGGTAGTTTAGTCTATAACCAACAAATATGCAAAGTAACTAGTAAATAAAGTGGTGCAGGACTTGTTTTGCAGTAAAGCATAACGAGTACATTGTTTCCCTCCGAAATGTTTGGAGCCTAAGTGTAAAGTGGCATAGCATGGAAATACTCAAGGAAAGTACAGTAAATGTAAATGAGTACTTCAATGGGAAATGTTATTTTTCACTACTGGTAATGAATATGTTTGATAGGACACCCACTGTACATTTTACTGAAGCCACTTAAAGCATGTAAATTTATTCATACTTTCTACTGACAGTGTTATGAATTGTCTTTGAAGTCGTGTGTGTTTTTTGCCCTCACAGTTCATGGGGAGATGGTTTGAAATTGGCAAACTCCCGGCCCAGTTTGAGAAGGGACGCTGCATCGAAACCAATTTCACTTTGACGACAGACAACTCCATTCGAGTGGTCAGCTCTGAAATACTGTGAGTCCAACTGCATTTTCTTTGTGCAAATGTGGAGTCAGGAGATAACATTTGCATGTTTTATATTTCCCTGAAATAAACATGAAATGTGATTGTTTGGAATGAAACAGAAAAGGAGAGCTGAGGAAAATCGAAGGGACTGGAGTCATAGAGGATCTGAAGAATCCGGCCAAGCTGGGAATAAGTTATTCCTACGGTGAGCGAGACATTTTATACACAATAACAGCCACTGTTTTGTGTCCTCAAATAAGACAGATTTCTTCTTGCATCAGATCAGGAGAAAACATTGTAGGTGATCTGCTTTTGATCTTGTTCTGTGCTTCTGAACAACACAGTGCTGCCCTACTCCCCTTACTGGATACTGTCCACTGACTACGTGAACTCTGCTCTGGTGTATTCCTGCACGGATGTCCTGAGGCTCTTCCATGTCGACTTTGCCTGGATCCTGGGCCGAACACGAACCCTGCCGGACTCCACAATTGAGAAAGCCAGGGAGATCTTTGCCAAGAACAACATCGATGTGAGCAGGATGATTGCCAGCAAACAGCAAGGGTGTGACAAAACTTTCTGAGCAGCAACGGAAATGCAACATGCAAGATGCAAATGCAAGATGGCGCTGCAGTTGATAGGAGGGAAAAGATGTTTTATCATCTGTTTCAGAAAAATCTGGTGATTGTGGCCAAGAGCGTAGACTAAGCTTAGCTTGTTTATGTGTATCAGACAATAAAAATGTTTACAACACAACATAATGGTATGCTTATACTGTGCATTACATTAAGTAGTGGGATGTGAGGGTGTTTTGAGTATATCAGTAATATTCTGCACAGTTTTAGCTATTTAAGTTGTTCATTTTGTCATAATAAACTATGTTTGTTCTTTAATTTGCAGTATAAAACAAAAGAATCATATTGGAATCGTATGATATTAATAAATTTGATGTTTATAACAAAATGGAAACATAAAACGTCTAATTAAGGTTCAATAAAAGTCACTGAAACTTACTTAATGCAATCTTCGTTGATTCTGTAGCTGCATCTTTTTCATGGAAACATACTGTATGAACATCGGTGTGCAGCTCAGGATTTCTATAAACCCGGGATGCACACATATAGAAAGTCAGAAATAAAAAATTGATTCTTACTTCTTTAACTTCTCCTGTAAAACCATTAAGCTCCAGTTTACTATTCAATGTATTATAATTCGTTGCTATTGGTCTTTTGGTTTTATACATTATTTATATAGTGTTTTTTAAAGATATGTAACATCATTTAATCTCTTGAACCATGATTTTTCCTTCAATTTACCCATAAGAAGCTTTAGAGTCAAAGAGTCAGTTTGTCATTAAGGTTTATGTCAAATACAGAACATATGGTAGGCTATACTAAACTGCAAGGCATATAGTAGTGTATGGGACATGTATGGGAGTGGTTATAATTATATAAGAAAGAAAGATCTCGTGGTGCAAAGTGCTTACATTTTAACATCCCAACAATATAGGCCTATGTTTTTTTTCTTTTGGCAGCATTTTTCAGCAGCTCAAATCTCTTTTGGAAAAAAACAAAACAAAGAAAATACTCTTAATTACTACTTAATTAATGTGTACTTCTGGACTACGTTAATATGAACACGTTTGTACATTATATTATTGACAACCCTAAGGTTTTATTAGTGAAAGACTGACTCACCTCAAACGTGCTGCGGAACCTTTGTGTCTTGACTTGGCTTTCTCGTCGGATTTATTTTCACTCGGCACCTCAGTATCTTCGCTTGCTCTCTAGTTTCTCTAGCTAAGAATTTGATGATAATCTGACGATAATACCTCGTGGGTTGGTTCATCCATGCCACTAAAGGATCTGTCAAACTCGACGGCCATGAAACCAGCAGTGGATGAGATGTTTCCGGAGGGCGCGGGGCCGTACGTTGATCTGGATGAGGTCTGTTAGCTAAATAGCTCGCTTTAGCTCAGCTACGCAACAATAAGCCTTTAAATTAAATTTACTCTTTTACAGCTTTTTACCTTCATTAATAAGCGTCTCTTTAACCTCAACTGCTGAATAAGAAGACCTTATTATTCAAACGCTAACGCTACGTTACTGAAGTACTCTTCCGAAGTAGTACTTTTTACTGCACTACAACTTATTTCATAGATTCAGTTACTAGCCGCGTTGCAGATTTAGATTGTTAATACAAAATATAAATCATAAATTAACATATAGGTTAAGCTGTATAAAATTAGCTTGAGGTTTACCAGCTGCAACATTAAACATACAGACAATGCTTCAATAATAATAATAATAATAATAATAATAATAATAATAATAATAATAACAATAATAACTAGAACTGCGAGCAGTTGTAAACGGGGTCCAAGCCACCCGGCGCCAGTCGCCCCCCTCGCCCCGCGGA
>JAPMOB010219822.1:0-12085 GCA_029875015.1 Lepomis gibbosus | reverse complement strand
CAGCGGAAGGTTCTGAGTTAGACCTCGCTCAGCCCAGGCCTTCTCCGCACAGAGTTGCACGTTCTCCCTGCTCGAGTGAGAATCCCCTGGGCGCTCCGTCTTCCTCCCACCATGAAAGACATGCACGCAAAAAATACATAATTCTGCTTAGTGATCATTTTGTCTTCTTCTACAATAGGAACCACAGGGGGGTTCATAAGACCAAGCTGCTTATGAAGACGAGCCCCCACCCTGAGTCTCGACCCCTCGGGTTCCTAGCCGCTCCGACCACCGAACCCTAAGCAACCCGCTCGACCCCTTCATCCCTCTTCTCTGGACCCCTTCATCCCTCTTCTCTGGACCCCTTCATCCCTCTTCTCTCGACCCCTTTATCCCTCTTCCCTCGACCTCTTCTTCCCTCTCCCCTTGACCCCTTCATCTCTCTCTCTGATCACATAGTCATCTCTAACTTGGCGCAGTCCTGTTAGTGAATACATCATTAAACTTGAATTTGAACTTGAACTTTAATTAACTTGAACTCTCTCTCTCTCTCTCTCTCTCTGTTCCAAATTTGGTGAAACCAGCTCTATTTCCAGTGTTACAATGACAAACAACCACTGCATTCCACTAATGGTAATTGTAGCCTGGGTATTTCTTTCAACAGTCATCTTTTATTAATAAGAATAATAAAAGTGAATTGACATTGCTCTGGTCCATTCTATGTGAAACAATTGCCCAAAACCAAAAATATAACCAAAAAGTGTCCTTTCGCTTAATTGTATATTTACATGTTGTATACCCCTTGTGAAGTGTCAAGAGGATGCTGCTGGCTGCACTGAGATACATTGTGTACAGTAGATGAGATTTCCATGCTTCTTTTTAATTATTACTGTTATTTTAATTTTCGTGGAACTGTTTTCTAAGATAAAATAAAGTGTACAAGTATAGAGCTTTCATGGATTATATTTTATTTGTTTGGGTCATTTTCATTTTTGTTCAGTATAAAGTAAACGCACAACTGGACACAATTGTAAAAATGCACCTTTTACATAATTCATGTAATTCAAATAAGCAGGAGACCCATGTTTCTAAATCCAAATACAGAGTCACAACAACTACACCTCACGACATAAATAGAAAATTAAGCACTTAATTTGATTGGGACTGCAGATGCAGCATTTAAGCTATAATCAGGTACAGTGTATCAAATGGTAACATTTATGTTTTATCTACGCTGTCCCTTTTTAAATAAATAAAAGAAATGAAATGATGGTTCAAAGCAACGCAGCAACACATATGTATATTATCAGGATTGTATCTGGAAAACATCAGTTAGACTGGCTGCAGTAGTGAACAACTAAGAAAGGACACATTCAACACCACCTCTCCAAACAAGCTTTTCCTGTAATTGGCATCACAGACATTACATTGCAAAAGTGTTTGTTTCTAAATAGATAGATCTAATATAATAAGCTTTAATATTATTTACTGCATTAAATTAAGTATTAAAATGACATATTACCTAAACCAAACTGCGATTGGTACTCCACCTTTTTAATGCATCTTTCATTTGCCTATTGTTACGAGTCTCTCACTAATTAATACAGATTGTCCAGTTTAAAGAGAGCCCTATTTTCATAGCTTTAATTAAATTGGGAATACTTAAGTGCAGCCTGAGTGACTAATGCTGTTCCCCTGATGTTAAGGTCACCATCTGAGGTCCAGTGTGGGGTGGGCTTGTCAATACCTTAACATATTCTCTAGAGATAAGTGCTAGTTCTTGCTCCCCTGAGTCACAGGAACATCATGTAATGCCAAATGACCAATGACAAGTGCATTCAACAATTTCTACCCATCCTGGCTTTTTTGCCTAGGAACAGATAAGTGTATAATGTAATGCAGACAATTAGCTTCGGCCAATCAGTCTATTTTTAGTCATGCATGTTACTTTGGTTAAACAGCACTCTGAATTAACTACATCGCAATGTCCTCTGTCTTTATATACACCTCTTAATTCATTCGAGTCTTGAGCACTCATGCCTTCAGGCTCTTATCCAGTGGCACTTTTAATTTAATGGAAGTTGTTTCAACAGTGTCCAAATTGATGGGCCAACTGTTTTACGCTTGTCTTACTCCCATGGGCAGTGACTAACCATTCTGGTTCAAAGGCTTAGAACAAAAGTTTAATCTTTGGTGTACTAAGAAACTGAATTTGATTTTCACAACATAAAGACTTAAGGGGCAAACTGGGGTGCAGGACACCACAGAGACCCAGGGTCTTCTGTCAGCTTGGTCTTGTGTTGCAACCAGCACAAATGGTTCACATATGAGACACAGCATGGATTCATGTCCTTGTCTCTGCATTAGCGATAAGTGCCTTGTCATATAGTCAAATTTATGTTTCTCCATCGAGGTGTTCCCAACAAAAGGCCTCCATTTTATGACTGAATTAGGTTTTCACTTTGATTTGTCCTTTGCACCACTGCAACACCAGATTTATGTGTCATACATTATTAGACTGTGTCAATCACTCATTCTATAACAGATAGCTCAAATCAAGCAACCAGATTGGTTCATAGTAGTGATATAATGAGTATATGTACAGATCTATATCACTCCGCGACAAACAGGGTTCAAGTTATAATCTGAGCTTCGTGGGGGTCTCTGGGCTAACTGTGATATAGATAGATATAGATATAGATATAGATATGATTTCTTCACACTTCTTCCATTTTTTTCTTAACTATCTTTATTAGTATCAGAAACAATGAAGAACACAAGCCAAAACAACCCTAGCTGAGCAGTCACAGTTCCTGCGGTTTCCATGTTGTATCTCCCTCGGAGTTGTATAGCCCTCATAGCCCTGATGAGTAGGTACAGCTCCTGTGAAACCTCTTGAATCTGTGACCCCCTAATAGAGAAGCACAAATCTGTAAATGTGACTTGGAAGGTAATGCCGGACACAGCCCAATTTCCATGAATTGTTTGGCTCACAAGCTAAATGCGTAAATAATTATCACACATGAGTAAAATAAACATGTTCATACAGATTTTGGGGGGTTGTAGAAGCCATCAAAAGACCGTTGAGGTAAAGTGGGTTCTCAAAAAAAGTTTTGTTGGTTTATGCAAAAATGCAATCAAGCTACACCACTGAGGCACGTCTCATTTCGACCTTTAACTGGGGAATACCCATAGAGTGCAATAAACAATCAAAATACTGTTCTGTTGTCCATATCAGTGATTTTTGGAAGGATTTTGGAGAAGATCAGACTCCTCCACTTTGGACGCCAGCTGTGATAATAATTGCAAGGTGAGTAACTCTCTGTCAGTGGAGATGGAGAAGATAGATAAGATATTAAAGATGGATGAGCGATAATTGTGTTGCAGAGCTTGACAAGACTTCCTGGGGTTCCCCGTCATGTTGTACCTCACCACCCACTGTGGTTTAAGGCACACTTCACAGCACTGCCATTATTTGCCTGGTACAATGTGCTAAAGTTCATTAAGTTGTGTATTATTTGTTTTAGATTATATTTTATGATATGATGAGATGTCTCAGTTATTTAAACCATGGAGCTTTATATTTGAGGTAGAGGTTTAAAATGTTTATCTTCTTTGCCTGATTTGTGGTTTTTATGTGTTTTCACTGAATAAAATGAGTAAATCAGTAAAAAAAATATCAGTGGCAATTGCTCTTGCATATCCTTGATTTGGCTCTTTATGAGTCTAGCCACTTGGTAATAACCCAACAAGCCGTGAGAGGTTAGCGACGTAGCAATTTCAGGAGTCCTTTGAGCACATTAGTGCTTTTCAAGTTTTGCAGGAAGACGAATCCCCATAAATATATGTGCATCTCACACCACCTTAGATCTCAAGATTTTTTTATTATACAGTAGTTCACAGCTGTCCCAAATAACTCTAAAGCATCTGAAATCATCTCTGTGTTTTCTCTGAGAGTGTTGTAAATCGCTTTCAATCCAAAAGTAATGACTAATGTCTAAAAGAAGATAGAAAGATTTCTAAGAGGTTAAAGAAATTGCTGGTTTAAATATCTCGCTTTACATCTATCTAATTATAACCATTCCACATGTCATACATGCTTAACTTTAAAGTTATCCATCCTCTATTTCTGTGTAATGGACAAGTGAGGACCTCTCCTGAAATTGCTCCTTGTATTATTATTTCAAGACTTCCCATATTAATTTAGGGAAGTTGGAAACAGGAGTGCTGTTCCTACCTTTAGTTGAGACCAAACACCTTGTCTCATCTTATTTCATATCATTTAAGAATTCCTCAGTATTATTTTCCCCCTCATTTACACCACGCACATACATGTACATTAGCCTACAGTGTTTTGGTGAGATCATAGATCATGTTTTATTTCTATAGCTATTATTTTCAAACAGTAAACACCATGCTGGATCAACCAAAAAAAAAGAACAAAGGTGCATTTAAACTTCTCTTCTATTGCTGGGGCAGTGGCCATAATTGTGAGAGAGAATAGCCACTATAGAAAGTAAACAACAGAGAATTATTTTGTTAACTTTTGATCAATAAACTGAATTGAAAGATCTCTGTGAGTGCTTTTCTTTTAGTGGTGAGTGGCAGACTCCTCCAAAAAGATGACAGTAAGAAGTAGAAAACAAGTAAGGAGTCTGTTTCAACAAGTCATTAAACTACACTCAAGACTCTGAAGAAGCAAACAAAGGAGAAGAAAGCTGCGCATCCAGCCGATCACACTGACTACATCTAATATAAGCAGCTGGAGGCTCCGTGAGTAAAATCAGCTGATCTGTGACAAGTGACGTGAACAGCAAATAAAAATGTAAAGAGAAGTGTTAAATGATACCAGACGATGAAACCAATGGAAAGCCAACCTTATGGTGGTAAACTTGCAACAGTTATGAACATGCCTGAGGCCGCAACTGATGCTGAAGGGCTGTTAAAGTCATGCATGGACTAAGAGTGTGCAGGCCTTTTTTTATACAGACTATGGTGCAGGCGCATAAGGGGGAAAAATAGTGCCCTTCTCTTTCTTTCGGTGTTGCTTGTGTGTTTAGTTGCAAACAAAACCATACAAATAGTATTTGTTTTGCAGCAATCTGGTTACAAAAAGTATCTAATGAAGTATTGGTTTGACTGGAGACTTTTCAATACTACTCAATGTCGTTTTTCTAATCATGCTGCATCTAAAATTTGACTCACGATGAAGACCACCTCCACAACTTGGAGATTAAGCTTTTGAGGCTGTAGCACCCCTAAAGTATGGAATGCTCTGCTTGCATCCTTAAAGCCTACTGTGTGGATTCTTTTAAAGGCAGCTAGAGACATACCTGTTTAGAAAGGCATTTGGATAACCTGTATACACCAGGACTGCATCTTATGTATTTATTGTGTGTTTTAATTATGTATTGTGTTTTTAATTTACTCGTTTACACACATGGCTCAGGTAGTACTGAAACACATCTTCGATTTATTTCTTGTATGCTGTATGTTTCTGTAAAGAACTTTGTGATTCATGTCTGTGAAAACTGCTAAACAAACAAACTTATCCATTGTAACCTTCCTGGATACAGTCCTCCACAGCTGCACTCCTCACAGACTTTCTTCCTACCTGATCGGATGGATTTGAAACTTTAACTACGGTTTGCTTTTTTGATTTCTTTACATAATTTCTGTAGTGAGCTTCATCTCGTATGCCCTGACCTGATCCTCTTTTGAGCTAAAACTGCTGACTGGTTATGACCTTCAAATTCCCTTTTACATGTAACTATCAAGCTAAGCTAAAGAACTACAGGGAGAACTTATTTTTCTCACATCAGACCCCCTATTCACTATTCTTTTGCTTTGTGAGATTTGCAGCTCATTTTAACCTCTGTAAAATTCTGTCAATTTAAGGTTCACCAATCATGCTTCTCTCCAGGCTCCCTTTGTAATCACAAAATCACACACACACACTTATGCCAAGTTGTTCGTTAGGGTTGGCGTGTTATCAAATCAATAATCAAGGCATCAATAAATCAAAGTTTTTCCTATTTGAATGTGTGGAGGAATATGACCATGTATTTGCCTCTAAGTCATTCATCAGACTGCCTTATTTATGTTTTTCTTGTGTGTGTCCCTGTCTTGTCTCTTGTCTGTCCTGCTCTCTTTCTGTCTGTTTCATGTCTGTTCCCTCGTAGTAACTTTTATCTCATTTTAAGTTTAATGAGTACAGATCCAGCAAATATTCTTCATGCACTCTGTACCATCCCATCTCATTGTGTCACAACTTCTTGTAAGGTAAGCAACACAACAATGCAACCACTGCATAAATGTATTTATGTAATATAATATAATATAATATAATATAATATAATATAATATAATATAATATAATATAATATAATATAATATAAATTATATTCATATATAATATATTTATAAACAAAACTGAAGGCACTAGATACAAACATCTAATTCTATAAATCCTTGTTGAGCCCTTGTTACTGCAGTGCGTGCGGTAATGTTAAATAGCTGATGCATATAATATCAATCATGTCAAATATCTCAATTGCAGTCCAAGGCCAATGTTGAAAGATGCTAAATGTTACCAACCTGAGTCAAATATGTATTTGCTTAAATACAGATCTTGTCCTAAAAGGTGCCTCCTCCTGTGAACAAATTACTTGAATCAGTCACTCAGTGAGTCCCTGCATGGTCAATTTAAAGAGAAAATTAACTGATCAATCAGAGAAATTGATGATTTCAGGAAGTGATTCAGTTCAAAAAGTTTGTTCTTTTGAATTAAATGTTCGAAACAACACTAATACAGAGGTTCCAACATATTGCTGTAACCTTGCTGAGGTTGCTGAGTCACTCAAGTCCGCCCCTCTTCCTCTCCCTGTCCCTCCCTCTCATGTCTTTAAGTCTGGAAGTACGAAGTAGCAGCAGATATTTTATACCCGGATGTTGTACATTAGGGTAGGACTTTTTCATATAAGCTTTTAGTTTGCAAACGGTATCTTAATCCCACTCAATTCTCAGCCTACTGATTTATCCTTTCTATTCTCCATTCCGTTTACTAGTGAACTGAACCTTCTGCTGCGTTTCAGTTCACTGATTGGGACCAGGCAGTTGGAGTACCAGTCAAGCACTGAACGATTCAGTGAACGGATCTTTTGATGAAATCATTTTAATGAACTGATTCTAATGATAACTTTATTGAAAATGACTGCTTTGTCCATCCCGGCTCCATGCGGAGTCAGCAAACAAACTGATTTTGCAGTCTTTGGCTTCTTTTCCTCCAGCTGCAGCATGATGATGTGTGTAATTTTAATTCAAGCTCCTCTTATAAACATGGAATTAGCTGAAGACATTTTCTTTTATTGTGCTTTAGCGGCATTCTTACTTTGTCTGCCTGGAGTTCAATTATCTGAGTTTTCTTAGAGTTCAATTATGTTTTGTTCATTTTGCTGAGAAGGATTTATTGAGCTACACTAAGCAACCTTAAGTGGATTCAGCAACTCTTCCCTTTGTTTAGCTAATTTCTGTTATATCTCCATTAATTTAAACTAAGACAATGGAGTGTGATTCTCATGGTGCAGTACGAATTTGCAGAAGTAGGATGAGTGCTGTAGTATTTGTATTTATATTCATAAAAGTAGTCATATAGTGTTATTATTGTTCAAACCTAATACTGTACATAACCAAATGTATATGTAATTTGTTGTTGCTGACATTGCCCTTTTTTAAGTTGTATTTAAGTAAATCTTTGATACTCAGGGAATTCTGTGCCATCTTCAGCAGCTTAACTAGCAGTCATTTTGCTTGACATCAGCTAAAAAACTAAAATACATGAAAACATAGCAGTAAGAAAAAGAGAGTCCAGCTGATGAGACCCATGTAAATCCCACAGGGCTTTCAATATCGGTGCGTTATACAGTACATTTTCCAATTCAATATCCTTGACTAATCTCTCATTAATGTTGAGGTCTCTAGAAATTACAGGATAATCATGATTGATGAAATCATCATGAAATGGGGATCTGTCAACTTCAATTTGGGGTTTTCAATCATAGAGGTAACTACTAATGACTACTTTAGTCACCTTTTAGGACAAGATATCAACTTTATGCAAACATTTGTTTCATGTTGAAGTTTTTTAAACCAACTTGTAACTGTCCAACTGCCCATTTGACATCTGGATCTACCCATTTTGAGTTCAGACCGCAAAAACTGACAATTCGTGTCAGACCAAACGCAACAACAAAATCATCTGTTCACAAGGGCAGAATAGTATTCTCTTTTAAGTATTGATGTATATAAATTCAATACTATGAACCATAAATTTTTATTATAATCAAATTTAAACTAAACATTCACTGTTGTATATTGGTCTGAATGTCTCTTACTGTTTCAGATATTCTTTTGATTTGTAGTGTAAATTTTCTTTTTCATCTTGGAGATTTGTTTGGCTTCCCCTCACTTCCAAATCAACATTGAAAAAAAGTTCAGCTCATTTTTAAAAGTCAGAGCTCACCTTGATTTCACCGGAACCTGGAACGTTACTGACGCACAAGGAACACATTAAATATAAACTATTATCTCCAGCAAAACATTACATGAATGGTCTTGGCCCTCACCATAGCTCATAGATGAGGGGTTTGCTTACTTTGCTTTACCATGGCACTTTGCAAATGTTTCTGATGAAATATAAAGGAGTCCTTGTCATTTCCTGCATTCAAAAAAATATTCTTTAGGCAAGTCAAGGACTATTTACTTAACACAATCTACAATCTACTTCAATTCCAACCACCTACCTTCCTTTTCTTTGTGTCCCTCCAGTAAGATTGATCTCACAGAAGCTGCTCTGGTGTTATGAATACCATTACAGACAAGTAAAGCTGGTAAATATCACAAAATGCCATCAGTGCCCAACAGACATGAGTGTACGTTCTCACTTTTCTATTTATTAACATAACTGTGATGAATAATGTCTGTGCATGAGCTCTCAAACAATGTTACAAACTATTTCTCTTTGAGAGCATTCAAAACCTCTTACTTAAATGTTCCCTCTTTGGCAATGGAATGGGACTACGAAGGTTTCAATAATGGTAATATTTTGTATTAGTATTTGTGTGTGTGTGTATGTCAGGACTTTAAACCTGTTCTAATCAATATTTATGTCAGATGGCTATGTTTAATGTGAAAGGGGTCGCTCGCACTGAAAATCGTGTTATCTCCTGACTCTGTAGTTCACCGCAGCTCCATGAAGCTTTATAACATTTGACTGTTTTGGTTCAGTCTCACCAATCTCACTAGTGTAATTTCCAGCAGCAGCTGTTTTCAGTAAGAAACCTTAGCTGTGGAGCAAATTGGGGTAACAAGGGTCAGGTGTGCTGGGTGGAGCAGGATAAGGTAAGAAAGTCTGAGGGCCGTTTGTCAGGTGTGAGATGACAAGATCTAGGATACATCCCAAGCCTCTTATTTGCTTCTCGTTTACAGAAGTCCTTCTGGTCTGCCATCTTGCCGGCCAGCAGATTAAACTTAAACTGTATCATGCCCAAGTTTTGTATTTGATTTGTTTTCTAATCTAGTTTAAAATATGTTTTTCTTTTTATTATCTTTATTATGTTATTTTCCCATTAACTTTTATTATGGATACAATTAAAATCAGAGGCAGCAGGAGAGTCTGTCTGCCAGTAAGAAACACTTTTTACATTTCCATAAACTCATATGTGAGGCTGATAATTCCTGAGTGTCAGGTTTGGTATGAGTTACATGATTTCGATGATACATTTATTTATTATAAATCATTTCCAATGTTCAAAGGACACCGTGATCATATTCTATATTATGAATTCACAATAAAAATATCAACAAATGAAAACAATGAATAAATAATATGAACGCATTCTGCCAGTAGAAATGACTCCTGTTCCTCTAGGAAACAGCCCACACTGTAAATAATGAATGCAGGTTGCTATTCATGTGCAGGGGTTACAGAGAGATACTCTGGAACCTGGAACAGTGATAACTGCATGCCTTTATTAGCACAGTGCACATGTGTGTGGACACGAATGCCATCAAAAGTCTGTACAGCTCTTAGAGCCGACTGACTGCTGATCCAGCTGTGATCACCTGCCGCTGTCAGATGTCACTTTATGTGAGACTTCAACGGTAAGGACATCATTTCTCAAAAACAAAATTTTCCTTGTTTCTTCTCTCCTCACAGGGTTTTCACAGTGAGGGAAACTTTTATGCAATTAGAGGACTTGAGATGTGTTCTCATACAAACTCAACCACTAACAAAACTCAGTGTATTTACATTTTGATTATTGTCAAAACTGTTTTGCTCTTCAAAACCTAGCATAACTAAAATACATTTGAAATAAGCCCCTTTTTCAGTCCTGGATGAGCTCTTTAAAAGCCAGGTTGGCCAGGCTGATGTGGCAGAATTCAGCTCAACATTTTGTAATTGTATGGAATGATTCACCATTCACCTCCAGTCAGTTTACAGCCCATCCCAAGATGGTGTCACTTTCCCTTCCGCCTTATTCTCCAGCCACATGATCAGATTTCTCAATTGGACACAATGGATGCTGGATGTCCGGACATATATGCAGAAGATTGCCCGGGTTGGAACAGACAAGCAAAAAGATCCATTCCCCAGTGCTGCAAGAAAGGACATAAGGTGTGATGTGGTACCTTGTGGCCAAATGCAGAAGACATGGTTTACTAACACTGTTGTATCTGTTCACCAGTTAATACAGTGAATATAGTTCTGTATTGCATTGCTGGAATTAATTTAGTTTAGATGTGTGCACTCAAAAAGCATTTTAAAACATTTCTGATTAATTTCTGTGACAGGTACCACAAGCTACATAAATAAATAAAAGATAATTTTACAAAAACATTAGTGACACTAATTATAATGCTACCTGTTGTTATCTTTGTGTTCAATATATAATGAGTAATAAAGTGGTAAAACAAATTGTGTCTATGTTTGAGTTGGTCCAGAGATTTTTTTTTTTTTGGCTTAGTGCATTTAGGATGAGATGAACAGTTGTGCTGAGCTGCATGTTCACATCACATAACATTTTGACCCATAAGCATGTGAAGTGTAATAATGCAGTAGTTACTACAAGTGAATGTTGCAAGATTGAATATCAGCAGCATCCAGCTGACATTACATTTACTTCAAAATTTGTTCTAACAAAAGTATTTAAAGAAAAGAGACAGGGTTACCACAATGATGGATCGAATGGACAATACCACAGTTAAGTTGTTCAGTTCATGAAATACACAATGCATTTTATTTAGGCTTGTAACTGCAATTTAACACAAGTGTTGTGGCTCCAGGAAAAGCAATGTTGGTCTTTCGATCCACCACATTAATCCAGACTGAAATATCAACAACTACTTGATGGCTTGCTATAACCTTTTTTACAGACATACAACGCCCCCATATGATGAAGCCTAATGACTTCGGAGATTCTTCTAGCACCACTGTGAGGTTGACATTTTTGGTTTTGAGTGAAATTTTAACATTGTCCTGCAATGAGCATGGATTATTTGAATCTGTCTGTTTGTCACTGTTAACTGCAGGCGCACATGGCTTTTAAATGGGATGAGAGATGACGTGATTTGTTTATTTGATGTTATGCCCAAAACACTATGATTAATCAGGTCATGACTAAATATTACCCCTTTGTGCATTGCACCTTACTTAGTGCGCAGCAAGGGCAACACTTTGTGTTGAAAAGTCTTGGGGACAGTTAGGCAAAAAGTTCTATACAAGATTTCTGTTCGATAGTGCTGTAGCAGGTGTTCCTGGCTCTGGAGCTGTGGAGTCTGGATCTGTAGTTGCGAGTCACCTGCTGCCACCATGGTCCTGCTCGACACTCTCTGCTACAATTATTGTTACTAGTTCTATTGTTATTATTATTATTATTATTATTATTATTATTATCTTTAACATTATGATTATTATGATTAACATACTGTAAATATCTGTACCATTATTCATTCAGTCTGTAGCAACCAGGAACCAGGTTCCAGTTTGGGTTCGGGAGGCAGACACCGTCTCTACATTTAAGAGTAGGCTTAAGACTTTCCTTTTTGA
>JAPMOB010219821.1:0-15102 GCA_029875015.1 Lepomis gibbosus | reverse complement strand
TAATTATCACACGGCTATCAAAGAGTTCCCCGAGGTGTGGCCATTGGTTATTTATTTAATTTTCTTTTTTGGCAGCTTTGCAAAATGCCATCCAGGCTGCTGTCATTGATTTTGAAAGGTCAAGTGCACAGTTGTTTGCAGAGTCGTAATAAGGCCGATTGTTTTCCGTTCTCTGATCCAAAGGGTCGCATTGTAAAGCTGCCAGATAATTAATGACTAAGTAATTAGCAGGTTTATTGTTTTTGTTCATGTGACTGCAGGTTGACTGTTCCTTTTTCTCTGTGGTTTGATTGACGGGGCATTTTACAGGGGGTGGGTGCATCATTTGCAAACCAAATCTACAGATCTGTGAGTGTTAATGAGAAGGAGGCTCTGCAGAGATATTTCTTCTGTTGTGTGTAAGACACAAATTGTAAGCCAAATGTGAAGAAATTATTCCTTTAGACCTTGTGTAAAAAGTAATTTAAGTAATATTAAGTTTTGTAAAATAATATTTCTGTACTTAATATTATTTTACCTTGATGATATGTAAAAGGTGTTCTGGTTCTCAGTCTGTAGAGCTTCATCTAACAGCTCTCTTGGCTGTTTCATATATTCATATTTCATATATATATTGTAAAAATTAAATATGATCCCCAAATGAAAATGACCATGTCTTGTTTTGGATACCCGATTTAGCGATCAGTGGTAGACAGCACTCAGCTCACTGACAAATGCTTTTCATTTCTGTTTCACAATAAAAGCCACGGTGTTTTGCCAGTTGAAAACACTACTAGCAGCAATAAATGTTGTTTGTATTAGCAGGGACGTACCATTGACCACAACTGTCGAAGAGCTAACAAACAGCGAGGCCTTCAGTCTACTAGATAATATTACAAACATTAATGTTTAAGGACATTGTGCATAGTTTCCTGTGAATCCCCTGTGCTTATGTATATAATTTGAATTTAGGGAAAGGCAGACTTGACCAATAACAATGAAATATACTGGATACAGATGTGATTATTGAAAGTAAATAAATGTCTCGCTGAAATGCTGACAATAAATGGTATCAAAAATGTGGTTTAACAAAAATCTCAAGAATTATAACTTGCTTAGAAATGTGGACCTGTTTCATACTCAAAACTTTTGAAATTAACTCTAATTTACCTAATTTACTCTGTCATTAAAACAAATTAAGACAAGCAGACTAGAATGTGTGAAAATCCTCAGTTGTTATATTACTAAAAGTGAATTACTTAAAACGAAGTCCAGTATAGACTGGTGGAATGTTTTGTCTCCAACTCAACTATAAATTAAAATACAACAAAACAGGCATTTTTAAAAAATGGTTTCATGTTTTATTGAGTTTTCATAGATAAAATCACTCAGGTGTCAGAGTCTTAGGTGGATTTTGACTCCTCCAACTTCACCTTCTTCTTCCTCCTCAAACTCAAATGGTGTCTGAATTCTTATAGGGTGCTCAACATTTGGTAAATCATGGAGGGCGTCTCCTTGGCCTTTGGTCTTGTCCTTGCTCTTTCATGAGCTCGGTGAGTTCAGTTCAGAGGCCCTGACTTGCCTCCTCCTCAGCCTGAAACCTAGAGAGCAGCTCCTGGATGGTTGAGGTCTGTTTATTCTGTGTGTCTTTCAGGTCCTCCAACTCTTTGGAGAATGACTTCTCCTCCTCAGAAGCGTTTTTCTTCAGGCTCTGGCTCTCCTCCTCCATTAGTTGAAGTCCTTCCCCGTCCTCAGATGCTTTATGACCTCCAGCTTCTCTGGCTCCCATTCTGCTTTAACTGAATCTCTTCCTTAAGCTGTTTCTGAAGGCTGTCGCTCTTTTTTTCTTTCAGCGTTGAGCTCAGTTTTATATCTCAGGTTGATCTGGTGTGAAAATTTCAGCTGCTCAAGTTCTTGCTGAAGAGCTTTATTTTTCTCTTGTTCATCCTGGAGCTCTGCTGAGAACCTTTTGTGGCTGATTATGTGAGCAACTTTGAGCTCCTTAAATTCTTTTCGAAGCACCTTCTTCTTGATATTATTTCCAACCTCACTGGCTATACCCATGATGTCCATGGCCTCCGAGCCACTGAGCCTCTGAAGCCTCTCCAGTTCATTGCGTGTTTCTCTCTGTTAATGTACATTTTTTTAGGCTCTTCCGCCAAGCCAGCTGCTCTTTAGTCTTTTCCAGTTCATTGTTGAGCTGCAGCACCATATTATGCTCCTTGAAGTTGATGGCATGCTCCTGCCCCAACAAATCATTCAGCTCCCTCACTTTGTCCGGGATGGTGCTGTTCCCCTGCTGTCTTCTGTTTATGTGGAGAGGGTGAGATTATTTCTCACCCTCTCCACTTGTTTCTTCAGAGAGAATATTTGGATCATCTGTTTTTCCAGGTTGGTGGCAAAGCTGCTTCACCTTCTATTCCTGACAAGCACCACAGTTTTCAGCACTTTGCAGCTGAGCTTCCAGCACCTCCACCTGCTTTTTGAAGCCTCCTTTTCCTACTCAGTCTTTCAACTGTCCGGCTAAACTGTAGGGGCCCTCGGGCCGTCTGATGTTCTCCATTTTTAGTAGATCCTTCTAATTTCTAGTGTTGATACTGTAGACTGTGGAATTAGTTGCCACACAGGACACAATTGCTACAGGGACTCTTGTAGCTCCGGGTGCATTTCAGTAGCTGGTTAGCTGATACTAAGGCTAGTGTCTCTTCTGACCGCCATTAGAGACGCAAGATGGCGTGCTGACGTCATAAACTGCCGTAAGTGCTGCCCTAGAAGGCTATTCAAAACCAAAGTTAACAGAAATGCTTTCATTTGAAAGTTATGCCTTCTGAGGCAGCTGTCTATTATGGCAGTGAGGCAACAAGGCAACTGCCTTCTTTTTCAAACACAGCCATAGTTGCAGCAAGTAAACAACAACTTGTCTGGGTTTTTGGCTGGCTTGCTGTTTCCCCCTGCCTCTAGTCTTTATGCTATGATAAGCTAATTGCCTGAAGTTTCTAGCCCCCATGGTGAGTAGTGGTCGACCCAATTTGGATTTATCAATGGTCGATGCTGATATTTAGAGGGCAGGGCAGCCGGTAGCCAATATATAATGCCGAAATCAAAAGAAAGAAAAGTCATGTATAATTGCATTATTCCATGCAGAATATATGTACATGGCTATTAGCCAGTTACATGTTGTTTTGGACGGAGTTTTTATTAATTAATGAGCTAGTAAAATACATTGGATTGTGCTGTATTTCAGAACGTGACTGCCGTTTAAGGGAGAGTGGGGCACAGTTTGTCAGAAGAGACATCATTTAACTGCATTACTTTCTACGGTATAACAATATATATGTAAATCTAAATGCTCTGTATTTGTATAGCACCTTTCTAGTCTGTTCGACCACTCAAAGCGCTTTTACACTACATCTGCATTCACACACACTGAGCGTAAGTGCTCAAACAGAAACTAACATTCGCACACATTCATACACTAGCGGAACAGCCGCCGGGGGCAATTCAGGGTTCAGTATTTGAAACGCTGAACTTCCGATTAATGGGCAACCCGCTCTACCTCAGCCGCCCAATAGATAATTAGCTAATAATGGTCTTGGATTAGATTTGCTGTCATTATCGATGGGAGAAAGTTCTTAACGTCTACAGAAAACCATGGTGACTGGGGAAATTTACTACACCAAAGATTGACCAATTGTATATCGGCAGTTTTAGTTGCCTAAACCTAACCAAACTGCCTTAAAGTTAGAAGAACTTGTTAGTTAATAGCCAATATTTTGTGCCAAACATTTACATAAACTATTTACAGTAGTATGGAAGTTGTTTGTATCTGTACGCCCTGTCTTACTGCACAAACTCATCTGCACTTATTTATTCAAAGTCACTCAGACCCGTTTATGGTGATCCAGATGATTTTGGCACTCGACTCAATTGATATTATATGACCTCCAGCTGAACTCTATTTCTTTAAATATTCCAGAGCAAGACAAATATTTATTTGCAGCTTTGGAGGGAAACTGCACATCTTTAGTGAAATAAACGATAACTGGCATATTTCTTCTCACTGCGAGTATTCAAAAGAGCTTGATGTTTTGGCTGAGAGTTAAAAGAGTGGTAGCCACAGCATTGGACCAAAGTCAAACCTGTGAAAGCAGCATGAAAACACATTAAAGATGAACTTATGAACCTTTATATCATTCCCATGTGTGTTTTATGATCTAACAGGGTTGATCAACCAAATCGTTCATCAAAGATATTTAAATTATATAAATATAGACTTGAAATGTTAAGTAAGTTGAATTATGATTACTACGATTGTTCCCTGGTTATCATAAAAAGTTTACACTCACGTTCAGAGAATAACATTACCAGCGATGAAATGTGTTTTTCGATCCACACAGGATTTGTAACACCTGGGAATGACCAGTTGTTTGGAATAATTGATTTTATTTGGGATGTAGAGAGGTGTCCACTGATACTAATACTAATCTCTTTTATTAGCAGTTCATTACTTTATAACCTTGTAGACATACTACTTATTTTCATCTGTTTGCCATGCAAAGGACAAAGTTGTGGAATCTCCAGAAGAAGTGTTTCAATGCAGTTTTTAACAAAACTAGTATGTTTGTCTTACTAAATTGGGGGAAAAAGGGTTCCTGGATTATAACAAATTTCAGAACCTTAGAGCGTTTGACCAAAGAGGATTAGGTTTGATTTAAACATGTAAATAATATTTTGTAATTAATGTGTTTTTGCTAACCAACATTTCTTTTTGTGTGTGATTAGAAAATGAATAATGTAACACTTTGTCTTATGGGGACAATCAAGAAGACTATATTATTTGTATTTGAAATCAACTCCTGATTCATTATTTCCTATAATAGACACTCAATAGTTTACTCTGCCATGAGCAGTAAATTGAAATTACGGACATTTATGAACCATCATCATTTTGCATCATCACTTTTAATTATATCCCCTTAGATGTTCCATGGTGCACAAACATGGAAATAAGTTTCTGTGACATATTCTGCTCTAACAAATCTTTTGGTATTGGAAGGAAAAGACATCATCACCACCACTATTTCAGACTTGATGTTACGAAATCCTTCTGTTAGCTAACCATGCAGAGCATTTGGCAGCAGCTGAAGCTTGCATGCCAGTGAACGCTTGCATACCACTGATAGTTGTACTTTGGCCTCAGGATTACATGGGCATCCTTTATGCAATGCAGCTACTCTTTCCTCACTAACGTCAGTGAAAGTGGAGCCTGCTGCATAGAAATGTATAGAAACACTCTTAACAAGCTGTCCTTGATTTAAACCTTCCTTAGATAACTGGATATGTCCTGGATGACTAAGAATCTTCACAGAGATCTTTATAATCATTTTGGGATGAACACCCTCAGAATGGTATAGGAGTATGAAAGGATGACCAGGAAAATTGCAGACTACAGAACCCACCTATGTTTAAACCTGAGATGCCGACAACATAGACTACTACAGCCTACATCTAGGCTCTGTGGAGAAGGTACAGTACCAGCTACTGAAGACAGTGAGACACATCCACTTAACCACTGAAGCCTTGAGTAAAGTGTTTGACAGCTAACTCCACAAACATCTGCCAAGCACAGTACTAGAAAAGGTCACTGACTTCATCACAAAAGCTAGCACAGCTATCTCAACAGCCAAAAGCAAGGAAAGACCAGGGCTGCCAACTTTTCAATTTAGTTTGGAGTGTGATTCAGTATTAGAGGTTCATTAATTTTAGGCCTTCTGTGTCATATCCCACCGCAGGGGTCAGGGTCATCACTATTTTATCCTGCATGCCACAGCCACATGTATGTGTAGATGAAAAGACAAGTCAATAATCCTGGTCAGATCAGTGTGATCCAGATACTTCCCAACCTCCAGACATTATGGCCTTAATTTTGAGGCAATAATGTCTGCGTGAGAGCGGGATGTCTTGATTGCCTTCACAGCGTCCACTGGTGTTACATCCACTGGGTTTGAGTATAATCGCACTTTATAGGCTACATTAGTTTTTCCAATGCATGAGAAAATTGTATGGCATGAGGGTGTGTGAAAAGTGTCAATTGCGTGACTCTTGCACTGTGGGAGAACTAGCAGCTCTGGAAAGACATACACGGCTTTCAAAATCTACAATCATTTGATAAGTATGGCAGCACTGTTTTTTGTTTTTTTTTGACATTTGACATTGTTACCTGCATGCAATTGTCTTGTGCGGTCGTGTCCGCAACACGACATTTGCGGCCCACATAGCGGGGCCACTACCCAGCCGGAGTACGTCCGCTTATGATCCTTTTTGTTTTGTTCAGAAATTGTTCCCCAAACAGGTTTAAAAAATACAATATGACCATGTGTGTTGCGTTTTACTGAATGTCAGTTGCTTTGTACAACTTTTGATACATTAGTGTTGATAACTCATCTAGTTTTCTCCAGTGTAAGGACGTGAAAGCAAGTCTTATGCAACACACACGTAGCAGAAACAGACACATCAGATAACCAATACTATCACATTTATGTTATGGAGTAAAGGACACAAGAAAAGTTGAATATCTTTGAAATTCTGTTCGGTGAGGACATCAGCAAAATATTTTGAACTTTCCAAGGAGGAGGGAATACCTTGAGGTCTGTAGATAGATATCAACATATCATCTTCAGTTAACATCAGAAACTGCTTTGACGACAACAACCCTCGTCTGCCAGAATGTCCTCAGTAAACTTAGAAACAAAAGATAAATGAAACACAGGTATTTGTTGGAATATATTCAGGAGATGTTTTCTGATGTAGTCTGATTAGTTTCTTCTTTACGGGCTTACGTTGGTTGATTTTTTTCTATTTTATGAAGACACACAAGCCAGAAGAATTGGTTTCCAGGGTTACTTATAATTGTTTCTTTTGTAAAATAAGGACATCATAGAAGTGGTGGAAAAACACAGATAGAACAGGAAGGGATTTAATCATTTCCCAAACCTCTAATAACTCCCTTAGGTGGACTGTGGCGAGAAAAGTGCACTGTCTGCCTTCACAGCAATGAATAATGTAGGGGTTTGTGTGTGTGTGTCTGCAACCCACCACACAATAATGATAATTGACCAATTAGGTAGTGGGGAGAAGCGTAAACACCTGGGGCTCATCCAGAAAGGTGAAACATTACAAAATAATCAGACAGAAAACAAGACTAACATCCAATCAACATTTTTTTATCAGGTCATCAAATGTCACAATGTTCCCCACTATCACATATTTTTAAATTGACATGACATGACGTGAAAATAACTGGTGAGTGAGCTCTCTGCAGTGCCAGGAAACAAAGGTTTAGCTCTGCCATAAGTTGTGTCAATTCCATGCAGCAAAAAAGCATTAAAAACTGACCATCCTGCAAGGGATTATGGGATACCGAAGGGTGCACTTCTCAGCAATTAGCAGACCTGGTGTGTGACATAGCCAATTTCGAAATGTGACCTTGAATAAGCACACGGGTTTATGGGAAATGTATTTCTTTTTTCTTTTTGATAGAAATGACTAGGTTTAACAGTAGCCCATCATTTCAGCTGTGTTAAAATTTTAAAAGAAAACACAGCCACGTTGTGCTTACTGCACTGTAGCAGTTAATAATGACATGCCTTGCTCAGGTGCACCAGCGCAGCAGTAGTTGATGACAGAGAGGAGAAGGTTTCTGATTCACTTTTTCCCTCCCTGATTCGAGCTGGTCAGGGATTTAAATTGGTGACCTTCCAGCCTTCAGTCCTGACTGACAGCCTCTAAGCCCTGTGCTGACACCACTATTGTCAGACTGCACTTTGATCCCGCTGAGCCAATAGTACATTCATGAATAAAGCAGAACCTGCCTTCCAATACCAAAATCTCTGTGGCATTTCTGCCTGAGTGTTTTTATCAGTAGTCTAGAGCAGGTACACCATGTTTTCATTCTTTAATCTGAGTTTACAGTTCTTTCTTTGTCATATCTTGTACTGCAAAGACTTAAATTCAGCTTCTAAATGTTTTCTACTACTCTGTGCTCTATTGCTTTTATGTTTTCTTTTCTGTATGTTTCTATGTATTTTATAATTTTGTGTATTTTTCACAAAGAGACTCTCAGTCATCTTATTAATTGTGATGCTTCTGACTACTACTGATCTATAGTTGATGATCTATAGTTGTTTTACATAAACGATATGTAAATCCTAGGTGTGGGGCTAGTGGGTGCCCTCTGAGCTTGACTACCATTTCTGTGAACTGGCTAAACAAAATAAACAAAAGGGGTCAAATATACAGAATTTAAAAACCTCTAAACATGTTTACAAATGTTTTCGGGGCCAGTGACTGTAATCTTCCTCTCCTTTGGGATTTGGCTTCAAAGTCATGCCTTGTTTCATGCCCTTTGATCACATAATGTTATATGTAATAATTATACATACAGTATAACATGACTTGACAACTAGCTAAGATAAAATGTTTTGCAAATGGGAAGAAGTTTTGGTTTTAAATGAAACCCAAACAGAACATAATTTCTTTGGATGCCTTTGTAAATTCCAATCTTCTTAGCCTTTTTTAGAAGGAAGGTAGGAGTTAAAGACACAGTTGTTATACTGTGGCTGTAATAAGTGGGAAAAAGATGATGTTGATTGTGGGCGAAGACCAAAACAAGAAAGAAAACAAATCTAAGATGTCAGAAAAATGTTTTGAAGGACAGGCTTAAATTGAAACTGTACAATACTACACTGTGAGCTGTACACAGTGTACCCCGTCACTGTTGTGGAACTAAACAGCGAGACTGATATCTGCCTGAAAACCATCCATCATGCAGTGACCCACTTTGACATGCAAACATGTCACCTAGATGTGAAGTCTGCTTCATAACTCTGGCCTGGAAAAAGGATTACATAACCAGCTCTGGGTCATGGTGTGCAGGCCAGGTTCAAGACATCCGTTATGTAATGGGCCTTTCATGGCAGCCATGGATAACCAACTCCCCGAGGCACTCAGAAACCCGCTCCTCACCTCTTCAGATAGTGTTTGAGACAGGATATGATGATGTCAGAAGATAATTTCTGACAGAGTGTAGTTATAACAAGCGAAGGACAAGTAAAAGACACTGTTTACAAGAAACAGAGTTGGTCGGAATCAAATTGCTGTCAAGCAGAACACTGAACAAATGATTGCATGTTCTCTCTGAGGCGTGTCATCCACACCCCAGCAGATGATGGAGCTTGTAAATTTGACTTACTGTAGAACACGTGGTGTTTGGTACAGTAGATTTTTTTTATCTTGTAGGCAGAACAAAGCAAGCCCATAGACAGGGCCAGCGCTGACAGTGTTGGAGCCCTAGGCAAGAATTACCTATATGTGCGCACTCCATCCCACCTTCCCGAACCTAAATGTCTGTGACATTACCCACCACAGTGTGTATAAAGTTCTGCAGCAAGCATGAAAAGCCAAGTCAATTATCATGGTCAATAATAATTTGGGAATGTTCCCCTAAGAAACTATGTTTCAAACAAAGAGGGTTTTCATTCATTATAGTTCATGGGATACATTTTTTTGTAGAAATGCAAACGCATAGGTTGTATTTGAATACTGGAGGGAACAGTCATTAAGTGGGGGGTCTGGGGATCTTCCCCTTTACAATTTTGAGCATTAAACAATTAACTTCCTGTATTCTGGTGAAAATTTCTGCATCAATTTATGGTGGAAATGACTTTATTTACATAAAAAGAAAAACAAAATCCATGCCACAGGTGAAAATTCAAAATATAAAAATGAATAGAATATAACACAGTAAGGCTTTCAGGCATTCCGTGGCTATTTCCTTTAAATATGTTTCCTCCTGTAGATCAACTTTTCTCATTTAATAAAATCCCTGCTGAGTCAGCAGATATTATTTAGTCTTCCCTCTATTATATCTTTTGTTTTGTTTTTATTATTACTTTGTTATAATTGCTCCTGTCTTACTGCTCCTGTTCAAAACTTTTTGCACATTCAGAATCTCTCTCACATCTGTGTTTGTAATGTTTGTAATATCACAAAACTAACGTCATCATTAAATTAGAATTCATAATATTTTTGCCTGCCCTATAGCTACTCAGTGCATTAGCCTGCGTTCCGCTGATACAGTCAGAAACAGAACTGGATGAGACAAGCAGGTGGAAAAACTACAAGGAAAAACGAAAATTGACTGGAACTCTTGTGATCTGGCAGAAATCTCACCACGAATCCTCACAAATGTTAAATTCAGCAGCTCAGACAAAGTGCAGCTCACAGTCCCAAACAGAGCAAGCTTGCAACTCAGTTATTACACTTTTATATTGCAAAACTACCAGCTACGTTCCAAGAAACCAAGTAAAGACCTTCTCCCCCACAGATATTTAGCCCACCACTGCCTAACCTTTGTATGCATCCCACTACAGAGCTTCTGAATTTCACCTTCATTTGCAATATGGTGGAAGTTTATCGGCATTTAAGCTCTCCCTTTTATCGCGTCATTGGTCAATCCTGCGCCACATACTATCCCCGAAACATTGATTCTCTTGGAACCGATGCGAACTGGCCAACTCATACTGCACTGTCTTCAGTGGGTCTTAACTGTTTTCTGTGCCATCAGCTGACAGGTCTCAGTATCTTTTATTGTCCCAACGTTTGTCTCTATCTAGCACTATAGACACATTGTTCCCTGATCTGTCACTGCTTCCAATACTGAAGATGCCAAATAGCCAGATACTGCCGGAAATGTTAAACATGTTTTCTTTTTGTTAGGAGATTTCTAACAGAAAAGTCAAAGCACAACAAACTTACCATCAAAGCACTTTTTCAATCTTGCTTTAGGTTGTGTCTGTGTTGTTTTATCAGTCATCAGTCATAAAGAGCAGCCAATCAGATCTTTAATTTTATAAAATGATCATGACTTCAAAATTGTACTCGGAGACAGAAGGCTTCATGAGCTTTTTCTGCAGCATCCATCCTCATATTAAATGTTTCCTACTGCACTCACAGCTAGAAACTGCTGAGTAGAATTACTAAAGCTGCAGCAGACAAATAGAGGATTTTGTACCTTGCTCAAGGGCAACTTAACAGCAGTGCTGAAGATCATTTTCTCTCCTCAGTTAGATCCTCCTAGCAGGTCCGACCTTCCAGTCTTCAGTCCACCTCTACCACTTTAGGCTACCACTACCCCTTCTGCAACCCTCATCCCGCTTTCTTTTGCCTGGCATTGGAATTCGAGTAGTTTTTATTTCAAACTTACAGCTACGTATTCATACCTTACTGTGCAAGCTCAAAATGCGTGTCTGGCCTTTGATGCCCTCAGGCAAAGGTAGCTGTTTCATCTGTAAAGGCCACATTTGAACCTCCTGTTGTCAGCTTTAAGCACAATCATTCCACGACGCTGCTTTTGAAGAGCTGGCCACAGCTGCTGTCCTGCCAGAGGAGCAGCATGCACTGTATGTGATATATACATAAGATGAGTCTGGTTCAGGGATGACGGTGTAATATCGATCCTGTAATGAGTTCTCTAGATGGCATTTTTGCTTTCTTAACTTTTAATATAAAAGAAAAAGACTAAACAAAGGGAAACTCCTCTCCTTTAGGAGATCTGCTGTCTGTTTCTCTGACCCAAATGGTGGGAAAATACCATATGCTGTCCCCATAAGCCCGTACTGTCTGTCTGTGGAGGTTTTCTGACTTGCAGCTGAAATAGTGGACTGAAAATGTATACAGTAAGTTAAATAAGGGTCTACTGTTTAAATTCAAACCTTTAAGACATAAGTACCTAAAACTATTTAAAAAATAAGGTGACTTCAAACACACACAGCATATAAAATAAAAATTAATGCTGATATGCTGTTGTGACTTGACATAATCTAATAATACAAGGTGTGCAGTAGAGCACAGAAACAGGTATGCCTGCAACTAATATTTCACAATTTGAATTGCACTGGTATATTTCCATGTTTTGCTAGTAGCACCTGCTGCTAAAATAATTTGCCTTGCAGTCTTGTGCTTTACAAATATCACTGCAGTGCTTTTGTTCTTCTTACTTTAAACCTGACACAAACCTTTATTTGTCTGGTTGCACATTATTATATTATAGTAACACATAAAATGCCACCCCTGGCTTCATTGACATTGAAAACACTGAAAGTCAGTTTGGTTCTCTGTTCAAAGTAAAACAGCGTTCTCTCGTACATCTTCTATCTATCCAGGTGATGTTGACTGAGCATGTTTGCTCTTCTCTGCAACAGCCTGCTGGTGTTCAGCCCTCTACCACGGAGCAGCTGTGGAAGAATTCACTCAGCCATATCCGAGTGTAAAGATATACCGTGACATCAAATGCTGTGATATAAAAAATGAAGATGAAAGAGGTGTCAGAAATATGGATCAACTCACTCGCAGACATGCAGGAAACACAATTGGTTAGGAGTGGAGACTCTGCAATTTTGGCATGTTTGCCTAAAAAAATAAGATTCTGAGATTGATTCATCAATAATCAGTATAGTTGCGGATTAATTTTGTCTTGATAAATAAATTGTTTTGGTTCTAATTTACTTTATTTAAAAAATCCACAGAGGTACTACTAATGATCACAACAAAAGCATTCACTTTTTACATTTTTATTTTCACATTTACACCTACGGTTTCTGCTACCCTCTGTGCTTTCACAGATTTTGCACATTTTCTGATGTAACATTTTAACTCCATGGGAATATTGCTTCAGTTCTACCAGTTCACCACCTAATGCTGTCTACACCGGACCATGAGCAGAATTGCTTTACAGTTTGAGTCATTGTTGTCCCTTAGAGAGAGTGATGAATCTGAACCCTCTTACAGTACCACCTTAGGCGTTGTGCATGGCTAATGTGCATGCAGTCAGATTACAGCTGTGGTTTTCTGTTTGATAAAACACTGTTTGCTCGAGCTTTAATTCCAGAGAACTGATGTTAAGCTGCTCAGGAAATATTTCAATGTGATCCCATGTCATCTTCAGTTTTCTATTTCATACCATTTCCATCTGGGGTAAAAAAGGGTACCAAAATGAATCAGTTAATGTACATTGCACCCATAGTTGCTGTATTTTAAAACAATGTTAGTGGATTTTATAGTGTCAAATATGCCAACACTGCTCAAAGAAATGAACCTTTTTGTTCTGTTTCTATGGATTGTCTCAGCCCGTATTTCAGTGGCCAGTTCTGTCTTTTGTAAGTTTCTGGCTACTTTCACAGTCTGATTACTTCTAAGAGTTATTAGTTTTCTCTGAGGATGACATTGAGGAGGCTGAAAAACAGGGCTGTGACAGCGTGTGACTCCCTTACAGAACATAAGATGAACTCTTCGTTATGCAGGAGCGGCATGGATTAGCTTTCTAGCAGAGGAACCCTGTCACATGTGGTACAAAGTAGCTCATTTACACACATTGCCACAGGCATGAGAGAGGGTATGGAGGAGACAGAGGAAGATGAGGTTAATTATTCTCCCTGCAGAGAAGCAGAAGTATCCCCTGGCTTTCTACGGGTGGGGGCTTGTCAGGATGTGATTCCCTAGGGAGCAAAGAAGAGATGCTGAGATGGTGATGAGAGAGAAAAAGTGTGACAAATACAGCAGAAACTAGAACACAGATTCTCAATTAGCGGCCTTTCGCTGCAGCTTTGGAGAGTGACAGTGACATGCAAAACTGTAGTTTATATTTTCATTCCAAACAAGAAATGGTAGATCACTGTGGTTCCTTTTAGAGATGCACCGATTGCGATTTCTTTCTTTCTTTCTTTCTTTCTCTCTTTCTTACTTTCTCTCTTTCTTTCCAACAATAATCATTCACTGTTCTGGGGTCCACTTAGTTGTATGTTCTTAATAAGATCCTGACTGTCGATCACCAGGAATATTTTATACAAATAAAATCCAACTGTAATATAATTGTAATATAATGAGGCTCAGTGTTCCCCGCCTAATGACAGTGGGGTTAGCACTTCTTTCTCCCTCGGTTACTTTCTTCACCAGCAGTTTGTTTTATACAGTCCCCCAAAAAACAAAACTCACATTTTGGATTTTTTTCACCTGCGATTCCGTTCTCCCAACAGCAGGTGAGCCGTGTGTGGAGGAGGCTTATTGTTACTGATTCCAGTCACCAGCTGATCGATCAGTGATTGTCTACTTCCTATGAAATTATATGATGTCCTTTCTTTACAGTGTTGCATGTACTCAACAGAACTTTGTTTTTTTCATACAGCGCAGGTCTAGACTGTACTCTTTGTAATATTGTTTAAAGAATAACAGAAGAGTAGATAATTTGATTGCATGAACTGACTGTCTCTTCTGTTATTTCTTCATAAAGGTAAACTAATATTCTATTGGCTTGTTTATTCATGATGTTAAAGGTGGGGTATACACTGATAATCCAATACCCATCTTTTTGTCAAATTCAGCGAATATCTCGTCACGGTCTACTGTCCATTCAGTGTGTGCACATTTTTATTTTTTATTTTATTGTTTATTTCATTCATTTAAAACAATGCAACAACAGCATTTAACATGAATGAAAAAGAGCAGAAAGAAGTAAAAACTTATAATGTCTGCCCCCTATCAACACAAAATCATTTACAGTTCTAATTTATTTGAGCTGTCTCATACAGCCGTCTCTTTTTCTAGAACTTCAAAACTCAAATTACATCAATAAAATTGATCTGCTATTTCGCAGTATTATATTTCTGCAGCATTGACATTTTAACATACTTCTTAAACACATAAATGGACTTAGAAGTTTTAATTTTACAATCAAGACTGTTCCACAAACTGACTTCTTTGTTTGTGATACATTTTTCCTTTACAGCCGGTTTGAACCTGGGTTTTGTAAAAACCTCAGTACCTTTTAGTTCATATATACTTTTCCTCTTGGTGAATCTGTTTTGCAAATTGTTTGGTAAGCTTTCCAGATGTGCTTTATACATGGTTTTTAAAAGGCTATACTCTACTAATTCACTAAATTTCATTTTTTTGTTGTATGAATAGCGGATTAGTTGGATCTCTGTATCCACTTCCACTGATAATTCTAATTGCTCTTTTCTGTAAGAGTAAAATTGGATTAATGTATATTTTGCAGGCACTTCCCCACAC